>VDFB02145846.1:0-11057 GCA_007258455.2 Sequoia sempervirens | reverse complement strand
CTCTTCTTGTACCTTTTTGCTTCTAGGCTATGGATAATCCTATTTTCCTCACATGTGTTCGTCACTAGAATTGTTTTCTTGGTTGAATTATAACCCAAAGGCCTAGAAAAGTTTTCTTTCTCTAGAACCCTTCCACTAAGTCATTCCTACACATGGTTCTTGAGGAAAATTTTGTGAATTATAGGGCATCTTACAAGCTAAATTTAGACCTGGCTTCATGCTTTGTAGCTTTTCTTCTATACCTCCAGCTCTTGGTAGTTGAAGTTCGTTCTGCAACGATGATGATAGTATGACCCAACTTTTTAGGGAATTTGGACCATGTTCTCTCTATCGCTCATCCAACCATGGGAATCCCTTTTGTTGTTGACATTCCATGGTTTTTGGAACAAGGGGAAATAGTTCCTCTTATGCCCTTCCTTATTGATTTGCATACCCCCAACATTGATGACCATAGGGACAATGCTTACCTAGGGTACACACTTCTCATGGATGAAGCGGCCCAAATTGACTGACTAGCCTACCCACTATTCCAGTGCGACACCTTTTGTTTCTTTTTTCTCTTTTCAAACCACTTTACGATGAGAATTTCTCTTTTCAAACCACTTTACGATGAGAATTTTGTATTTTCCGTGTATATACAAAATATAATGAAAAAAATTACTTTTTTGCACTTGAGCATGTATTTATTTTGAATGGTTTTACCTTTTTCCAATTTATAGTGCAATGTTTAAGAATTCAATCATCATGTGTTTTAGCTTAAGTAGTATTTGCTAATGCCAAGAACGAAACCAAAAAGCAAGAAAAAACCCTACTAAAGCAAATTAAGCTAACTAACTAAAACTTACCCTAATCAAGCGACTAACCCTAATTAAGTAATTTACCCTAATTTATATCACTAACTTCATAATGCTCTTCATCCGCATTTTAGAAGGCTTATCTTTAAATTCACTCAAATAAATCTTGAATAACCTACTATAGCAACAAATTATTTGATTTTTTTTGCATTTGACAAACAAAAATTTGGATGCATACTTACCAATAATTTGGCTAAAATGTATCCAGAAACAACCTCATTAATGGTTGATTACACACACCTTTGTTGTCTTTTCGATATTGTACCTTCTTCCAACCCTCGTTCATGGTTCTCCATTTCACTATGCTTTGTTCCACAAATGGTTGCATTCATTTCTTGATTTTCTTTCTCTCCAAGATTTCTTCAGTTCTTTGTCCTCTTTTTTTATCTCAACATCACTGTTCATTTTGTTGGGCTAGATATTAATACAATTTACACAATTATTAGAAAGAGAGAAAGTAAAAACTTGATACTATGTATTTTGTACATAAAATAAAAAATCTCTTCCCTTTAGGTTGTGGATTCACAATTACAGGTGAAAAGCATGCATCTCCCACTTGTTTCACCTGCACTTTCTCTCTGTTATCACCTTCCATGTGTGTGAAAATCGGTGACTCACTCCTTTCGAATTCACACTTTAAATGTGATGTTTCCAAATCTTGATGACTTTGTTTCTTTCCCCATAAAATTTTTGGAATCTTCTCATGACAATTATGGTTAATGAATTTGTTTGGTCTAATGGTTAAATTTCTAGAATTTCTAGTTTCACTAGGGTTAGGCATTTTCTTAAAATTCAAACCTCCTTCCAATATCAATTGCTTTTTTCTCATAGTTAAATATGCCTCCATTAATGAAATTACCTTATAAGTGGCCAAACTTACCCTAGTTAAAAAGATTTCATATTCAAGTTCACTATGATCAGTTGTATCATGAATCCTGCACTTAGTAACCCTACCAAAAGTGAACAAACATAAGGGATAAAGCCTCTAGTTAAGGATCCTCTGGAGCTTATCAATTTCCATTTTACTGTCCAATACAAACTTGTTTAGGCTTTTGCCTCACTCCTATTGATGTGGATGTTAGTTACACAACAATAGACAGATAAATTCTCACAAAGACACTATGAGAACCTATCTATCTTGAAATACTCCACCAGGAAAACCTAAATCTAAGGTTAACTCAGCTTGATCCAAAGGCTTGTTGATGTCAGGCCTTGACGCACTAGGCTTTCTCAAGGATCGTTGTGATAATGTTGTTAAACACAAGGGGTAAACAATCCTTAAGGAATTGGATGGTATCATAGAGATATGAAAATAATATCAGTCTAGTCATTCAATAACTTCATGAAATTCAAATAACTTGCATGCATTCAAGTAGATTTAGCATTAAAAGCCTTCAAAAATTTTATGGAATCAAAAGATTTGCATTAAAACTCCATGCATTTATCACTTTTTTTGGAACATTTTTTAAAATATAAAGCATCTATTCTAAAATAAAGCATAAAAAATTACTAAAAAGTAAAATTTCTCCCAGGTATTATCCACACATGCCTCAAGAAATAACCAAATTAGAGTAAACCATTCCATACGTCACCAGATTGCTTCACAACTAGGCACAAAATGATGAAAGAGTTTAAAGAAAAGGGGATTTTTTGCCATCCGATAGTGTTAGTATACACCCTTAAATGACACAACACATAGTAGATTGTTTGATAGGAACAAACAATCAACTATGTAAGATTGCATATTAGGAAATAACTTTGAAATTGGCTCTGATATTAGTTAACTTCTAATGAAACATACAAGTTTTTAGTCTAGAATAGAACAAAAAATAGGAAAAAGAACAAAACTTGAAATTTTTTTGGTTCTCCGACATCCACAAATTCTGAACTTGACTTAAAATGAAACATCTATCAACCTTTTATAAGAAAAATACACTTGGGAATTTCAATCAACACATGAGAGGGAATCCAAGGGATGAATCACAATAAGGCACACTTGGCACATGACACCTACTAAGAGAACTTTTGAATAAGTCAATGAATTTCAACCTTCTTCAACACTTTGGAAATTTTGGGCTTATGTCTTTAAAATTTGATTAGGAAATCACCTTGGATCGAGCAGATTTTCCAAACAAAATGTAGGAACTTCCTCTGTTGGATATTTAGATTGTGATAAGGTGGAACTAGTTATTCAAATCCACTAGCACTTTTGTTCCTTGGCCATTGATCGTTCGCCTCAAAGTAAAACAACTTCTAAAATCACTCCCTGCTTAGCATTAATTTTGTCGCATTTGTAATACTCAGATTCTCGTCCTCCCAGATTCCGACATATCTTTGCGATGAACTTTGTTCTCGTGGTGAGATTTTATAGCTACTGCAAAACCTCCTCGTAATATCAATCTTAACTGCTTCTTTGTAGCCCAAGTTTTCCTGACCGTCCATAACAAAACATAGTCCAACAACCTATTTCTCCTTCACATAAAATTCCATATATCAATCCCTTTTTACAACTTTGATAAAAATCTCATTAAAATGAACCCATCATTAATAAATAAACTTTTAAAGCAAGTAATAAATAACACGCTTTAATGCATTCTCATTTAATTATCCCTTTATGCGCCATCGAATTTTAGGCTCCCTGGAAACTAAAACAATCAACTTTTAACACTCAATGCCCATGCATTATTACTCCCAGACCATTAAACTTCAACTTTACCAGAACAAAATTCACCTGATCCCGCCACCACCAAACCCCTACAACCCTATATACCTTTACTTCTCGGACCATAATAACTTACTTAAACCTTGTGACTAAACTTTCCAACCAACCTGGCCTTTCAGTACCCGATACGTAGTATACTCAACACCCGGTACACTCAAATCACAAATTATTTCAAAGACTTCAACTTTAACATGGGTCTCCAATGATCCTTTGTCAACCAACTCTTTCCATAAGCATTTAAAATTTTACTTGGGTTCCCAAGCCTTACATTCTTGGGGCTTGTTTAGAGATCACACAACAAGTATGATTCAACAATGATTTAACATTATACATGAAACGTGTTGAAAGTTTGGGGAGATTGTTGAAAGAATTTCATTGATTATGTTGTTTGGCAACATGAGCATGGAAGGTACATAACGATGTGTCGCAGTGTTTTCATTGATGTCAACATTGTAACTTATATGAAGATTTTGGCTGCAGACCATTTTGATTAGTTCTAACAAGTTTTCAAGGTGTTGGGGAAGACATTTTTTCTAGTTGGTTTGATTCAGAGACATCAGTCAAATTTTCTTATACAATGTTACAGAGTGCCAGTTTTTGGGTCCACACCACTCCATAAATGAAGATTTCACTATGCGCTTCTAACATTATTTTTATGGATGTTAGATGTATCTAATTCCAAGATTTCATTATGTTTTGACAAGTGGTTTGAGAGATATGAGTTACAAAAGTTTGTCGTAGAAATTCTAGTTATTTTCTATATAGTATAGTTGTTGGGAGAATCTACACTTCTCCGCAGATGAATTTTTGGATTTATGCTCTTGAGGATAAGTTTCCAGATGGCAATAGAGCATGGATTCTATTTGGAATTGAATTTTGAGTTCCACGTGTCAAGATATGGATACACAGTTGAAGAACTTTGGTATTAGGTCTCTAGCAGTGCCAACCTAATATGTTTGAAGGTATGTAAAGGATAAATAAGTATTGCACAGTCTTATGTGGGATCAATTATAGGTCCATGTCAACCTATTTCAAGCTATTTTGAGATTTGAATTGTGGTGTGTAGTGTGCATGAAAGTTTTGGAGCCGATAAGTTATATTTTGGGTGTTACATCTAATTAGGTTGACCTAATTGATGTTACACTTGATACAAATATATATGTTAGATCTTTTCAGTGTTTTGAAGGTGTTTTGAAACATGGAATGAATATATGACGTGTTTTGTGAATTTCCTTCATGTGAATATCATCAAAGCAGAGTGAATTCAAGTTGTGAATGTTGAGTTGAAGATCAAATTTGTGTGAATGAAGAGTAAGGTAGAGTGTTAAATTTGAATTAGATGAAGTGTATATAAAATCATTTTATTGAGCTTCATTGGAACTATATTTCATGCATATGAAATATGCAATTGTAACAGTTAAAAATAGGTTGTGAGCCACCATCTCTCTTCTATCTTTTTCTCTGTGGACAGTGAGTCCACCTGTAGTGAGCACTTTTGTAAATATACTATAACCGATTATAATATATTGTGAGCTAGCCCTCACCATGGTTTTTCCCATTTTGGGTTTTCCATGTAAAATCCTAGTGTTCATGTGTTATGTGATGTTAAATTTTCATGCTTTATTTCCTTTACAATTGAATATGCTTTTGTGATTGGATATTTAATGCTTGAATGGTTTAAGAGAATACTGATTCACCCTCGCTCTCAGTATTTCGAGTGTTCAACAAATGGTATCAGAGCTTGGTTCCTTTGAAGGAGCTTAATCACTTTGGGAAGGTCTTGGAAGTTGAACACATGGATGATAGAAATTTTCCTATTCCTCTGAAAGAGATTTCAATAGTTGGATTCATAGAAGAAGATTTCATACTTGACAATGATGGAGAACTCAAAGTTTCCCTTGAAGACCTTGAAAAGACTGAAGATGAAAATAGAGATCTGAAAGAAAATTTCAAAGAAGAAAATGAATGGACAAATCAATAAGTTCAAAGAAAGGCATAAGGAATTTAGTGAGCAATTGAAGCAAGAAAATGAATATATCACTAGTTTGAAAGTGCAAGTTAAAGAGAAGAAAAGAATTGAAGAATGTTTAAATGTAATGATGAAAAAAAAATCAAAGGTATGCACAAGGCTTGAACAAGAAGTTGTGAATTTGAGATCAGATCTAAAGAAAGCAAGTAGTCATGAAGAAAAATTCAAAATGAGTAACTACAAATCTTGATGAAATGATTACAAATCATAAAGGCTCTAGAGACAAAGGAGGTTTAGGATTTGAAAAAGGTGAAAGCTCAAATACAGAAAAGAAGACTGAAGACAAGAAGAGCTACGAGAAGATGATCTAGAATCAAAAAGAAATGAAGCTAGAAGACCACCAGTCAGAAACAAAATGCACAAAGGTACCCATCTTTCAATGGTTTCTATTATTCTTGCAATAAATTTGGACATAAGGTAATGGAATGTAGAAGCAGAATGAATCAAAATGTCCCATCCTTTTCTAGTCAATGTTTTACATGCAAAAGATTTGGTCATAGAGCTAGTGAATCCATTTAAGTCAAATGATGAATGGCTATAACAATGGTAGAATGATTCAATCTTTCAATGACTATGTTTATACATGCTATGGATATGGAAATAAAGATAATCAATGCAAATCTAGAGAGAATGGAAGGAATACTATTTAGAAGAGTGTTGTATGCCACAATTGCAGTAGACCTAGACATATTGCTAAGTTTTGTAGAAGCAAAAATACAAGGAAAGATAATCTGATAAAGAGGAATGAACCAGTTAAAAAGGTTGATTTGGTAGAAATAAAGAAGGAAATGGAAAATATTTGGAGAAAGAAGGAAGAGACGGTAGACAAGGAAGAATATATACCATCCTCTGATACAAATGTTTCCTTTGAAAATTAAGCTAAGAGTTATGGCTTAGGGGGAGCTTTAATGGATATTTTTTTTCCCCCACCAAAGAAGAGGTGTTGACACCACAACACGAAGATATGTGATGTAAATCAACATGCTTCAAGATCTATTGGTGAAGATTACAGAAGAAAATATAATGATGCATAAGTTTACTGAGCTTCAAAAGTTGTCTATGAATATAGATAAAGGGTCAAGGAAACTTTATGGTTTGAAATGAAAATTTAGGTCAAATCGGTGGATTATAAGTAATTCCACTAAGGAAAATTCATTTCACAAAAGCATTCAAGGAGAAAACTAGTGATGAAAGAACTCAAAGTATTCAAGGTGATTTGTGACTTAGATTGTTTAAACCCTAGTTTGGTGAGCAAAGATAAAGGTATTTACAAATCTGTTTACCCTAATTTTCAAATAACTTTGTTGGAAAAGTAATTTAAATCTATTTCACAATGGCTACACTAAGGGTTATATAAGTAATAGAGAAACCACAACCAAAACTCAAGAAGTATCCTATGAAATCCATATAAGATCACCCATTAGGCACATTCTCTCATATCCCTTATGGGTTTTTACCAATTGAGGATATTAGGATCTACATTCATGACAGGATAGAAGAATTTGATCATTCTAAGTTAGGGTAATTGTGGGTTAATGAGCTTACTAAAGAAGACTTTTCCCTAAAGCCACACTTTCAAAACCTAGTCATGAAGAAACTAGATGTATGACAATGTTTCCCTAATTTATGTTTTGATAGCAAGTGGGTTAGAATGGCACTTAGCAGAATCCATGATCAGTTTTTCTAGATTGATATGCCTAACATGACAAAAAAATAAGTAATCAGATATGTTATTGGTCTATGCTCCACCAACCTAGTTCCTATGTTAATTTGTTTTAAGAATGAAGTGGTTATGGAAAGAATAGGTGCTACATATGACAAAAGATCTCTAGCAGTGAATCCCATTAGAAATCTAGCTATGAGATACACAATATGTTGGCATAATGTTGTCATTGATGTCAAAAGGGGATATATGAGTGGTATCTTGTGAGGAATATTGTTGGCATGAAGCCATGGAGATCAGAGGATTTGACTCTAAATGAAAGGTGAGCATGATCTGCAAATGTTGCAATGTTGCTCAGAATGCTACAAAGTTGTCATGGAATGTTGTCATGACACTATAGGAGTTGATTCCAATTATCAAAATATAAAATAGGATGCATATTTGATATGGGTTTCTTAAAATATTCTCAAAGACCTATAATTTGTAGAGTTAGTTGATAAAGAATAAACTAAGAATTATTTAATATTTGATCTTGGACTAAATTAGGGTTTGGAAGATAAACCCCCAGTCTTATAGTCATGGTGATGAGAAGAGCTTAAAATTTGAAGTTGACTATGTATCAGTTGTTGCAGGTTACTTAAGTTATAACTTAATCCATTGGAGTTGTCTATGCAATCGACCCCCTTTCCTAGCAATTACTGGATTGACAGATATTTAATAACCTTAATACTTCCTAAGTCGTACACCAAAATTTTTCCCTCAACTTGATCAACAACTGTGATCAAGCCTAGAAGATTGATGACCTCCCCACCATCTCACTATGTTTGTGGTGGGTCCCCATCCATCCTAACAGTATAGTGAGCTAGTGACATGTGTCAGGTGGAATCAAATAAAGTAAGAGGTGATGGAAGTGGATGATGATGCATGAAGACATGTGGAGATGAATGATTGTGCGATATGTCCATTCACATCGGTGTTGTGAATTGCACTAGTTCACTGACGAAGATGATAGATGGCATTAGCCCACTAGCTTGCTGAGAAATAGTGGACCTATGTCTTTGGCTCATGGGATAGCAAGCTTGTGACGTGTGTCTGGGTGGGACCCTACACTATGCATAGTGTATTCGATGGATATAGATGGCAAATAGTAAATAGATCTTTAATCCAACGATCACATTTTAAAGTCGAGTGATAAATGAGGATCGACATATCATGGCATGAAGACCACAAATCAACAACCCAAATTTAAAGATGAAGATTCTTAATGGCTATGTCTGTGTGAATGAGGGCTTTTCTTGTGATGGTGACACAAGAAAGAATTTAATCAGTCCAACTGCACTAGCAACCAATACAATGGAAGATTTGATTTGTAAAACAACAACACAAACTATGAGAATGATCAAAATAAAAATCGAATCGCATAATCAAGGGAATGAATTTAATATATATCAAGCTTTAGGGTTTTATAGGTTGCCATACTTAGAAAATTCATTGAACTTGTACATGATGATGATTGTGTGAGGCTCAATGATGAGGTAGCATGCTAAAGAAGATGAAAAGAAAACCTAGCAGAAGATTTGAACCATGTGTGCAAATCTCGAGGTGACTGAGGAAAAATAGTGTGAGATACCAAAGTGGAAAAATGATTGTGAGATATGTTATTGACATCGAATGAATACTACAAGTAGTGAATATTGCTGAAAGTATTTCTGAGATTCTTGAGGCAGACAGAGAATGCACTAAAAAGATAAGAGTGCAATAGTGTTGAGGAGTGTATCTGTGAGATCTCGAGGCAGACAACAAATGGCCTCATTCATCTTAATGTGGTCAACAAATGAAAAGCATTCGTTCATCAACAAAATAAAATGTGTTGGTCAAAACAAAACAACATTCAATTTTACAAGCACCAAAGTGAAGTGTGAGTTTTTTCCTTATTTAATTTTAACAACACCAATTGAAATGTGTTCTAACTAAGAAAGCTTGTAGGTTCAGTTTTAAAAACACCAATTTTAAGTGTGCAAGTTGTTGGTTCATTTTCAAAACACCAATTGAAAGATTCTTTAAACTAAGAAAGCTTTGAAAGTTTAGCTTGAAGGACACCAATTTGAAGTGTGCAAGTTGTGGGTTTAGTTTTACAACACCAAATTGAAATATTCTTTAAACTAAGAAATCTTTGAAAGTTTTAGTTTTAAAATTGAAGTGTCCTTGGACCATTTTCCAACCCTGCAATGAAACCGTTAGTTGTTCTCATGGAAACACGTGCCATACTCCTACAAGGATTGCACAAAAAATGTTAGCAACTTCCAAAACACCCAAAATAGTCACACGTTAGCATTAGGTAAATCTATGAAATCAAAGAAAAGCTTTGCAAATTGACAGATTAAAAAAAGTACATCAAAAGCGACCTTGTTCCTTGCAATAGAGCCCCTATAAAATATCATTTCAAAATCTTATGTTCAGAACCTACAACAAAAACTGTCAACAATGCACATATTTAGGTCAATAGTGTTCTAGTTTGGGTCAACAACACCACTTTTTAGGTCAATAACGACCAAACAAAAGAGGAAAGCATGTGTAAGTTTGGAGTGGAAACATTCTAGTTTTAGCAAAAGCGACCAAGAACTTGTAACTAGCTATCAAAATCAAAGAAAATGTTAAAATTCAAAGAGCGAGGTCCCACTAGGCATGCCAAATGTCATAAGGGGGGAATGAAGCATACAAAAAATAAATGAATTAAACTAATTCAAACAAGATTAAGAATCCCTAAACCCATTACTCATGAAATGTGAAATGAAAGCCATGAATTCAATCAAATAAGAAATTAAGAACCTTAAATGAATCCAAAACAACCAAATCTTACCATACCATGTCGAAGTTGTATTCACGTTGATGTTGAATTGCATTTGTAACAATTCAAAGCCTCCATTATGTGTTGCCAAAGCTTCAATGTGTGCAAAATGGCGAACTAGAATATGATGATAATTCGTAACATGCTCAAGAGGTAATTGTGTAGTGCTTCACTATGTAAATTCTAGATGATTTGTGAGAAGGTATAAGGTTATTTAATAGATTTCCTATTTCGAGATGAACGTGCAAGATTGCAACAATGCAAAATCTTGATCAACAATTGATAACCGTTGAGAGGAAATAGATTCCTTAGTTAGCTTCTATGATTGAATCAATTAAGAATGTTAATTGCACAATTAGGGGATTTAGATTGCATAATCTGTGGAATTGAGGAAATCAAGTTGAGTAGTTAATGGGATTGAAGAATAGATGGGTTAGTTAGGAAATAGATGAATTGATTAGCTAATTAGAGCGAGAAAACAGTGGTCATGATTTGCTCAATCACAAAAGGGGTGAGGATAATTAATTAATTAACATTTAGAGTTGAATGCACAAGTCATGTTTGAATTTAACAAATAAAGTTGTATTTGTTTGTTAACCTTTTGAATGATGTTTGAATAATTAATTTAATTATTCTAATTTAGAAAGGGGAAAGTGATTTAATTAAACTATCAAGTGATACTAATTTAATTGATCTAGGGGAATAGGGCTTATTAGCAACATAATTAAATAAATTGCATTAATTTAATTAATCGAGAGGAATATAGTTAGATAAATGATAAAATAGTGAATTAATTTAATAATTTAAAGATTATTCAATTAATAGAGGAAAATAGGGTTTTTGATGTAAATCACATTGAAATGCAATGATATTAATGATAATGATGTCGATGATGATGAAAAAACATCGTTCAAGATGTGTGATATGTGTTAGGTCATTTT
>VDFB02145844.1:0-22276 GCA_007258455.2 Sequoia sempervirens | reverse complement strand
TGTTGGCAAGAACAACAATGCCACCAATAAACCATCACACCATGCCAATATTGACAAAATCTTCTATTCTATTCTATTCCATTCCATTACAAAAGTATAATTTTTACATACTTTTCACACATTTAATTCTTTCATGTCTTTGATTTTTTCCATCTGAAAAACATTTTACATTCGTACAATACACAACCATTGAAGATGTCATCCAAGTTATTTGGAACGAATCTCGATGGCTCAAACGCTGCACTTTGGGACAAAATGTCAAATCTGTCGATAAAATTTCTTTCTAAAAATAATTGAAAAGGCAACAATTTTTGAAGCGGGTGACCTGGCTGGCTTTGGTGTGATCTTAACTTTGGAGGATGTAGTTGGTCAATCTTTTCAACGCGCAGATAAACTACAAATTCATTACTCACGTCGTGCCAGGCGAGGAATCCTTGACCCGAATAAATCAAATCGACACTGTAACTGTTCATGGATTACAATTATTAAGGGAATTACATGTTTGTTAAAGCTGGTCAAACAGCATTACCCGTCAGAATCACGAGGTTAACCAGCGGATGGCGAAATTGGACACGTTTTAATCTTCCCCCGGAAGTAAATTTGGAAATGCTAAAAATAAAAAAGTTTACTGGGCAGTGGGCACTGGATTACTGGTAGTTTGGGACTGGGGGCCACAGAGTATCCCGCATTGACAAGAACGATTATCTAGGAAGATTCCAGACATTGTATTTTGAGTTGCACGGCTTCGATTGCTTGACGACCGAAGCGTTTGAATCGGACGATGCCGGCGGCATTGAATGAGTCTGATAGACCTGCCCGGCTGTCGTACCCACGTTTTATCGTTTTTTAACTCTTAAGTAGGTAATGTGGGCGATACAAGTCCATGCATTGAACACGCAGAGATCGTCCATTTCTAAGGTGTGCCACACGCCTCTAGCGAGAAAACACACATTTGCAGATCGCTAGCAGAAGCGCCCAATTCGCCATTTTTGGACCGTATTTAGCCGGCAACAATTCTCGTGCCATAACGAGATCTTCGTTTCGAGGTGAGGAATCTCTCATTTGAGGTTTTCAGCGTTCGTTTATGTCAATATTTGTAAAAACTAGGGTTTCCTGCAACCAAAATTTGAAGATGATCGTCAAATTGGGTTATTGTACGTACGCGTGTTTTGAAGTATTGGGGGATCTAAGGGTTGCTGTGGCCTTTTTGATCCAAAAATGGTGGCATTTGAGGGGCTTACGCGGTAGAATTTCTGCAATATTTGGATTCTGTAAAGCTTTTAGTGCTAGGCCTGCTTTTTAATGCTTGCCATGTTGATATTTGCTGGAAGGGGATTTAATTTTGTTAGGTTTTCTTTTGTTGGTCGAGGAATTTGAGGTTTTTTTTGTTCTTTTGGCAGGCAAATTTTTGGAAGGGTTTTCTTCGGATTCAATTTCTGTTGGAGATGGATTACTTCTTCAGAGCCCGTATGGCCGACGGCATGCCGCCGCCTGAGAGGTTTATCGATCAGGGCGTGGAAATGTGCCCTTTTCTGAGGAATATTACCGAACCCACAAGTTTTTGCTTTGCCTCGCCGATAAGATTCCCCACGCCAGTAAGTACTGTCTCGTTTTACCCATTCCTAATGTTCAGATTTTTTCTTGGATTTGTATCACTTCATATGAAAGGTAAAGTTGCTTTTTAAGTCCATGCAGTCACCGATATCACATATGATATGAGACCTTATTTTGGGGTTTCACTCGGAAATTTCTTTTTCCATCGATACTATATATATTGTTCAAGTTCTATTCCTATGGGCTTTGATTATATGCCTAAGCTCGGGATGTAACTGACTCTTGCCAAATGACCTTATGTATGCTAGAGGTCGAAACACCCAATCTTGAATTTGGTTCTGCAAGTTTACATGCCTATTTCACTTTCTTCAACTATAAGATGGAATTAATCTTTAGACCTTTTCTGTTTATCAGGTCTTATGGTGGTTTTTGCTGACAAAATAAGAAAATATTTCCTTTTGTGGTTGTGATATGTATGGTCTGATCCTTGATCACAAATAGCTTTTTGTTCCCCTTCTAAGTGCTGTGAAAGTAATAAAAAATTGTTCAAAGATTACATCAGATCACCCGAGCATGTTATCACAGATTCACAAGTGAATTTGTATGATACTGTGTTCACTGAATATTTGATAGGATAATCTGCTACAATGCGTTTTTCTGACAGTTGTGTAAAGCATTCACTTTACATGGCCATGAACAAAATTTGTGGTAGCAGGTCGTTTTACTATGCAATGTGTTTTGAAAAGGATTAAATCATATGAGTACATTAGCTGTTTCTGGTAGTGATATCTTTGTATTTTTAGGAAAAGGATATGAGTAAGATACAGAAAATATAAAAACATATTCAAAGAGAAGCTGCAATTGAAACACAGGTAATTTAACATAGCCTTCATAAAATATATATTTTAAACATGATTTTTAATAGTGAATAGATATAATTTCAGCTGAAATTTTTGATAGTAGTGAAAAGAGAATATTGTTTATAAATTATAGCTCTTTGATACTAGTGAAATAGTGAATACACTTAATTGGGCACTGGATATGGTTCAATATGGGCTTTATATGGCTCTTTGATTTGTCCAACATAGCTGATCTGCATCTAGGCCTTGTGCTCAGATCCATGTTGGATATGCGTAGATGCACATCTACGTCTGGGGGAATATTTATCTGATAACTCAGGTACCACAATTGACTTGCAAGAAAGCTACATTACTGGTTAGGATACAGGGTTTAGCATGCAGGCAAGGCAATTTTTTGTTGGGGGTTAGCTTGGTTTTGGATTTGTCTGTACAAGAAACATATAAATATTCACATATTTGCAGCCTATAAACAGGAATTAAATTCAGAATACCACATAGCATCATTGTAATAAACAAAATCACCATAAAAATTAAAAATACCACTTCATTGTCAATTTGTCGAACTCCAATGTCATGATAGATATTCATTGTTCAATTTGAATATGATAAATCAACAATCAGCATTATATGGGGCTTCAAAATGATGATGATGATGATCATTGACAAGCATGAATTGAAGTTCAGCAAAAAAGAATGGTTTTTATCAATTGCATTCAAAATGAGGTAAAATGAGTTTGTTTCTGTGTTTTAAATGGTTTAGATGACACTTATATTTAAAAGGCTCACTTTTTTTTGTTTTTCATTCAAACTAAAGGTAAAAAAAAGAAGCAAAAGTTAATAATTTAAAAACGGCCTTTTTTTCCAGGCCTGTTTTACAGGACCCTGGAAGGTCTCTGCAACTGAATTTACCCAGTTCTTGGACTGAGTTTGAACCAGACTCGGATCTGGGCCTGTATGCCAACAAATGGGTAGGTAGGAATGAAAGCCAATTGAGGCAAAGGGAATGTTTTGACTTATGTGCTACCCTGTGGTACCTGGATACAATTACAGATATGGGTTGCATATGAGGAATTTTGTTTCTGGGTACCTTGGATATAGTGCAACATGGAAATTTCAAATGACTACATAAAATATAAAAATAAATTAAGTAAATATTAATATTGTGTATAATCAACAGAAAAATAAGGAAAATCTGAAATTCCTCATAGGTGTATAAATTATGATTCACATTATAAGGTCAAATACATTAATTGTCAAACTATTATATTCAAGAAGCACATGAAAAAAATCATCAAATTATTCTTCATCAAGAGTTTCATAATCATCCCTTCATTTACTAGAACCAGAGTTCCTCTCACTCACTCCAGATTCACCATCAAGCTCATGTGAAGAAGCCTCTTCCCTATTATCTCCAAGTGATAAAAGGTATGCAAGGGTAGCAAGGGAGCATCCAAGTTAGGTTGCTATGGCTCTATATGCCAAAGCATTTTTGGCCCCAGCTTAGATTTGACTAAATTTTGCAACTTGAGGTGCAAATTTGAATGCACGAAGATTTATTTAACTTGCTTTCTTTGTCACTTACCTGTTGCATTTAACTGTGTGGATAAAGGAGTTTGTACTCTAGTTTGGTTTAGTGAGACAGATTAGTTACCTGTAGAGGAAAAATTTGAGAAGATGTGCATGCTGCCTAAAAAATATATGTTGCCTTAAAATATTTGTAAGAAACCATCCTGTACGATACAAGTTATTTGAGAAGATATGTACGTTGCGTAAAAATATATAAGCCTCAATCTATCACAATTACACTTGTGCCTGGAAGGGAAATACTGTTTTACATTGAACCAGTGCAAGATCTATCACAAATTTGAAAGTATGATGCATTAAATCTTTACTCAAGAAGAAGAGATCAGAGATGGAGAGTTGAGACAAATGCTTAGTTCCTCTTTATAAACTAGAAATTGCTGCAAGAAAAAGATGACTTCTGTTTTACTGAAGAAATTCAGAAATGCTCATGAGAGTATGTATTCTGTGCTTGTTTAAGCATGAAGAGTAGCCATCCTATTTACAGTTTGTAATATTTTATGTTTCAATCAATTATTGACAACTTATGTTTATATGTCTAGTGAAAAAACTAGCGTTGCACTTGCTCTTGTTGATTTTTCTTTAGTTTGTGAATTGTTTGTTAGGCTTTAAGGTTTAGAAAATTGTTGTGAGTTTCTCATCATTTTAATTTCTAATCCTATTCACCGTGCATCGTATTTTAAGTTTTAACCAATTATTGGCTACTTTTGTTTATATTTCTAGCAAGAAAGCTAGCATTGCTCTTGATCTTGTTGATCTATCTTCAGTTTGTGAATTTTTTGTTAGGCTTTAAGGTTTGAACTTTAGAAAATTGTAGTGAGTTTCTCATCATTTTAATTTCTATGTTTTTGTATGTAATTTTCACGAGTACTAGAGTTTTTCAGGTGACAATTTCTTATGCATTTGTATAATTGTATTAACTCTTACGTGGTTGTTTGTGCCTAGAGTGTTTTATTAGGGATTCTGACAGTGTTGGTTTGGCTTTTGCAGGTGGAAGGAGTAAGGGGTCCTATTTTTGAGGATGGACCTAACTTTGAGACGGCTTTTAGGCTTTTTCATGGCCACAATGGAGTTGTACCTCTTTCTGGAAGGTCCTCAGTTCAAGTTAATTCTGAAACTTTGTTTAGCACAGAGAATGCTCCCACCTCAGAATTTCATCCATTTGCAGCATCTGCTGCAACTATTAGCCTGTCAGCATTTGGAGCTGGAGGGCCTTTCAGTTTTGATTCTTTCATGGGGAAGAATAGAAACATAAAGAGAAATAAAAAGAAAGGAGAGTCAAATGGAAAAAAGAAGCCAAACCCACGGCCAGAGGTAACTCTAGCATATTTACTATTTATATGAACTTTGATTTTCTTACTGTAAGATCAGGATGTTTTAAATCTTATGTTATTTTAATAGCCATGGCATTCATGGTCATTCTAGTTTTTATTGGCAATTTCTGCATTTTTCCTTACACTTGCAGCGCTCTATTATTTAACAATAACAGTAGAGTGAAACAGTGTGAATAAAGACGACGTTTTGACATTTAATTATGACTTTGTATCATATTGTTGAATTTACGTGATATTTGTTTTTCCATATTTAAACATCCTTGCAATTTCAAGTTTACACACCTTGTCGTTTATGCTATATTTAATTGTTAAAACTCATTATTCCATTTTATTGTTGTGTAAGATCATGAGAAAAAGATTTTGAGAGATATTGATTTTAACCAATAAACTTATTTTGTTGCTTGTACACCAAAACTGTGAGATGTGCCCATAATGTTAGAAATTTAACCCCCTAGCATTTAAATCTACTGGTGTTTACTGGGTAAGCTTACCATTCTTTTTTTATTTTTTTTGTACTATTTTGCTTTAGTCGTTATAATCTTTTTTAATAATGCAGGATGGACTTCATGAGGCGACTGGCAAAGAATGGCTAGAGACAGGAAAGTGTCCAATTGCAAAATCTTATCAAGCTGTGAGCAAGGTTTTGCCACTGGTTGCAAATCTTATGCAACCTCCACCTGGAATGAAGGTAAAATGCCCCCCTGCTATAGTTGCAGCTCGGGCTGCATTAGCAAGAACAGCTTTTGTGAAGAATTTAAGGCCAAAATCATTATCTGAAAAGATGTTTGCAATTGGGCTTTTGGGTATGGCGGCTAATATTCCATTAGGTGTTTGGAGAGAACACACTGAAAAGTTTTCACCATCTTGGTTTATTGCAATTCATTCTGCAATTCCTTTTGTGGCAATGCTAAGGAAGGCAGTGAACATGCCAAAGTCGGCTATGGCAGTCACAATTGCAGCTTCCATTCTGGGTCAAGTGATAGGGTCAAGAGCAGAGAAAGCAAGACTTAAGCAGGCAGAAAATATGCCAAATGTTGAATATCACACCTGTGAACATGCAAATGCAGGTTCTGAAACTGTGATTCCTGCTAGGGTGTATGCCTCTAATGATGAATCCTTACTGGACTCCCATTGTGGAGTTGAAATATGGGATACTTCCGAGAGAACACAGCCCTCTTCTGATGCTATTAGAGCTTGTTAATGACTTTGTATGACAGTAACAAGTTTCTGGTGGCATAATTGTTTTGGATTTGGTTTCAAGAAGTAAAGATATTGATAAACTGTCAATTAATATGGCAAGCATTCCGTATGGAATTAAAAATAAAGCTTGGTGTTTTGTAGTCTATCTACAACACGAGAAGTTTTTATGCAGATATACTATTTATGTATTGTCTAGACTAAAGGCTTTGAGTGTGAAATTTGCTGTTTGATGTATCCTGGACACTAGGGTAATCAAATTTATGCTGAATATAGTTGTAAAAGGGTTAAATTTGCACTGCAATGGAACTCTGAACTAACTACATTAATGTTGCTTTCCGTTTTGTTCTGTTGAAACATATCACTTTTTATATGCTCTTTCAGATATATAGAACTAGCAGAAGTTTTTTCTTTCCGTGTGTACTGGATATGAATGTTACAAAAAATATTTTGGATAGAGACAACCTCATGATTTTCGTTTGTGATTAAAAAATAGTGCTGTAAAGAGTTGTTTGGGGTTGCTACGAGTTAATTTATGTCAGAAGACAAGCGTTTCCTGCACTCCTTTTGTTTCCATTCATTGGTCTAAGGAAAGTTCTTTACTCGCACCTCAAGATTAGGGATTGAAGGCTGGCTTGTGGCTGGTGTGTTCATGATTAATGTCTCTTTCATACATGCAGTAGTATTTTCAGAGACAGGTCCTTATCACTCATCAGTCAAGAAATAATTGTATCACATTTTCCAGTAACTTACAAATACTGGTAGTAACTTACGATGGTTTCATTTATGTATGTATGAAATAAACTAATTCATTACATTTAAGTTTTTTGGGAACATGATGATGCCCAACTATGTTTTTTTAATTGCAAGGCTTATCTTTAAACATAATTTTATTTGAGGGAATATATCTTGTTTAGTAACACACATTCTAGTGCACTAGTCACAATTTGTAATGGTTACTATTTGAATTCGTTCAGTTTTCAGTACGGGTGACTCTTTAGTGAATTATTGCCCCACAATTGCCTCAATATAGGCTACTAAGATGGCTCTAGAATTTATTGCCAACCCGGATATTATTGCCCCACAATTGCCTCAATATAGGCTACTAAGATGGCTCTAGAATTTATTGCCAACCCGGATATTATTGCGGTTAGAAGGTTACTAGGAAGGAGGATATTTTAATTGATGCGTGACATAGTGATTGCATACATCTTCACACAATACACACAATGCAGTTCATTTCTGTCTTGTATATTCTTCACTTGTTTTGGATATTCTTTACTTGGGTTATTTTGTTGCCTTTAGAGCTCAAGTTTAAGGTGCATATTCCAGGAAGTATGAAGTGCTTGTACAGCATCCCGTACAAAAGTTTTGACAAGAAATTTGAGTCTCTTTAGGCAAATTTTGTTTGTTTCTCCCCCAAAACATGAAGTTAACATTACAGAAGAAAAACTACACAATGTAATTACGAATCCGAGAAGATATGCAATATGATATTGACAACAAAAGACATTGCATGCTGGATGCACATTTGACCCAAAATAATAAATAATCAAAATTTGCACACAATGCAGTTCATTTCTGTCTTGTATATTCTTCACTTGTTTTGGATATTCTTTACTTTGGTTATTTTGTTGCCTTTAGAGCTCAAGTTTCTAGACTTTTAAGGTGCATATTCCAGGGAGTATGAGGTGTTTGTACGGCATCCCGTACAAAAGTTTTGACAAGAAAGTTGGGCCTCTTTAGGGAATCTTTGTTTCTCTCCAAAAACATGAAGTTAACTTTACAGATGAAAAACTACCCAATGTCATTATGAATGCGAGAAGATGATGCAAATAAGATATAGACAACAAAAGACATTGCATGCTGGATGCACATTATTTTGGGTCACATTATTTTGGGTCAAATGTGCATCCAGGATAAAATAATACGAACAATATGCAAGGGCGTATGTTGCAAGGACGCCATTATAGACAGGTAATAATGAGAACAATAATGAGTTTAGAACATGGTTTCCCTTCTTGAAAAGCATCGACCTGTGATGACGACGCTTGCCAATAACAGTTGTAAACATGGAATTAAGGATGAATCCATTCAAACTGTACACTTTAATTTTGAAAACTATTTGTGATTAATAAGATCCAAAATTCTTTTGATGAGAAATGTGTGAACTTTGTTGTGTGAGTTGCAAATACCAACAATGTCAGAAATGAGGAAGTTAAACTATGATTAAACATTAGAATCTTAAAAAATAAGAAATTGGTCAGCAAGGTTTTGAAATTGAGAAGTTTGCACGATTAAGGAAAACACATGTTATCTTAATTTTTAGGCAGTATATTCAGTGGCATCTATTGAGTGTTTGTTAACTAGAGATTGACAATTAGATTCTTACATCTACGAGTCTCCATTCTAGTTGGATTTTATCAAGAAAAGATAGGTTTATAAGGGCTCTTAATCATAATAAAAGATTTAGTATATTGTGGTTCCATTGGATGAAGTAATGATGATATTAGATGCCAGAGTTGAACACTTAACCTAATGGAGTTAATGAACAACTATAACTAATTTCTCAATATAATTCAAAAAAAATAATTTCCTTAAAACTTTACACATCAATTAAAGAACTCTTGCTAGAAACAAGAAATTCATCTTCTAAAATGCAAGATATAAGTCTGCAACTTTTGATGGATGATTTGATAGGTTGGGGTAGAATAGACAACAAGAAATTATCAAGATTAAGCTATCAACAAAAAAAATTTCTTGATCATCAATCAAATGAAATCATCTTTAGGAGTACTTGTTTTTTAGGTAATTTGGACGCTGCCTTTTATTCATGGGCAATTTATATGAATATTTTTAGGTAATTTGGTTTTACAGGGATCTAAAGAGGCTTATATCATGGAATCCAATCACATGAGTTATTGCTAGGATTTTAGAAAGAACATATTGTCCACCTTGTGGGCGTTAACAAGCCTATTTGCTCATGACAATTGGGCTGAGAAGAAATTGTGCTTTGTGAGGATGGTCATAGCCCACTAGCCACTATTATGCTTCTCCCCTGACTGCTGGTTGGCTAGACTCTAGCAAGTTCCCTTGAGTGGCTCTTGCTATTTCTCTTGTTTGTGTTGCTACTAAAACAAGATGATGATTAAGACGATAATGATAATTGAGACCCTTCCATGGAATCTTTGCACCCCATTGATGTATGGGGCAAAACCCACCTCTTCCTCCCTCTATTCTTGCTCTCGCTATGTAGTAGCTTATTATGATTGTGTTTGATTTTGCATTGTTGTCCCATTTGAACTTTTGAGATATGATTATTTCCACCCACCCTTTTTTTTTGAATGTGTAACACTATTTTATAAATAATAATTTAGACACTATTCCTAAAAAAAAATAGTAATATAGAAAAAAATCCAAAACAACTTAATAAAATATTTTATAATGACAAGGTCAATGTTTGGAAGTATATAAAATACTTTCTAAAATGGTAATAATTGTGAGAAGAGTTAACTTGTAAGGCATTATATTAAAAGTTTTGTTATTAGGGAAAAGTCTAGGGTGAAAAGTTCAAAGTAATGGATCATCTATTATTTATTTTTCATTGTAACAAATATTTAGGTGTTTTTATAATAAGTAGGCCATTTAATCTTATAATTATGATCAATATCAATATAAAATATCGTTAATATAATGATAAGTTAGAGAGTGAAAATTCCAAAGTAGTATATTGTATTCATTGGTCTTTTGTCTTACAATTTTTTTTTTTGTGTGTTAAATGGGTCATCTTTCTTGTAATTATCAACAAATAAATGATAAAAAATCATTGGTGTAATAACTACTCATAGAGGTCAAAATTAGATAACTTAGTTCAAATAAATATCTTTTGTGTTAAATGGCTCAACTTTCTTGTAACTATCAACAACATAATTAAATGAGAGAAATATCATTGGTGTAATGGCTACTCATAGAGGTCATAATTATATAACTTAAAAACATGTGTAAGCTATAAATTCAACAACAAAAAAATCTAGTTGAAAATGGCTATAGTGAGATGAGGATGATTCTCTTCATTCACTTAAGAGGAACATAAGACTAAGGTATAATTGGGTTAATCTCACATTGGTAAGAACCATAAGGGAGGTAGTAAAAAAAGCCATATACTGACTAGGTAGATAGTTTCTATAGGACATGAAAGGAAGCAAGGTACATGGAAACACTTCGTACACTAAAATTATGATGAGAGTGTTATGCAAATTTTAATCTGTTAACACTTATAGAAAGAAGAAACACATATAAACATAAACTAAACAATATATCATAACATAGGTATACATGAAGAAACCCACACCACACTCTAAAGCAACCATTGTATTAGTAAACAACACAATTACAATACACTTGCAGAGCAAGCCTTCACAAGAGTATCACCTACCAGAGATTTGGAGGAATCTAACAACTTAACAATTCTATAAAACTCTACACAATCTCCATCTGAAGCACCTAATATATAGTAGATACAATAAATGAAACCATCAAATGGTAATTAGAAAATCATGAGCTAAAACCACCCAAAAAGTGGTTCCCAAAGCCTAAATCTCAAGATAAATCAACATGCTAAAAATAGCATATTCCTTCCCCCTATCATTAACTCATTATAATCTACTAACCAAATTGGGTGTTGCATTTTGGTTCAATTATTTCTAGTGAAACATTTCTTATGATGTGTCATAACATGCATCATAAATTAGTCAACAAGTGTAACTCCCTCTTACAACTCTTTTACGTGTCTAACACATTTTTACATTTCCTATGCAAATTTTTATAGACTATAAATTTTGATCTAAGAAGCTGATTGGACCCCTTTTCTTTAAATTGTAGAGCTCGAAAATGCCTACACATCAAGAACCACTCTTAGAGGTTTTAAACAATATAGAATACTTATTTCAATAAAAAATCAACTCTAAAGTTTAAAATTTGAGTTTTTATTTTATAGCTCAAAATTTGCACTTTGTAATCTTATCATCAGGAGAAAGGTTGACACATTTTCTAATAAGAAAAACACCTCCTCAAAGGTAATGGTGGTGCTCTATTATTTCCTTGGGCCACTAAGAAATTGGTCCTTCAATGCAATAAAAATAATGCCTCATATGAAGGAAATTTGACTTTTAAAATTTTGATAATGTTGAATGGAAGAGTCATCTCTCATCTATTTTTGTGTGTTTAGGTCCCCATCCATGCATGTAGGGATACACCATGTAATGTATGGATATAAAGATGATCCATCACTTCATTATACAACCATAAATGTGCAACCAACTATATACATATGTCTATGGTCAGCTAGTTGTATCCAACCATCTCCTCATTTCAACTAAACATATGTGTCTACATTCTAAAGGATAGAGTAATTAATCAATTTTTTGGTTAGAAAAAACACGTATTACCCTAGAGTTGGTGTCGCCAGTAGCCCTACATGCATAATGAAACTATTAGTTAAGTCCAACCATTTAATTAATAGCTAGGGCAGCAGTAAATGTTCTCTCTCTCAAGAAAATATACAAGAAAATAAAAGGAAATGTCCCTAGCAAGCATAGGCAAAAATATCACCAATTTTGATCAACAAGTAGACCCTTTTAACAAAGCAATCCGTAAAAAAATTTAGGCTCAAATAGATGAGAAAGAATTAGAAGAGGAGAATGTGAAAATAAATACTATAACAATTTACAACAATTACCCACTCAATCCAATAAGAAAAATAATAAAAATTAACCAAATTATAATAATTTTATCATAGTAAGAATAATTAGCAAGGGACTTTGAATACAATGGAAGAAAATAAGATATTTCCTAGGAAAATCCATTAGGGGAAAAACCTAACAAGAATATAGTCTCATTGTACTATTAGTAACAAAAACAATACTAAACAATCTCAAAGAAAAACCCTTCTTAGGATATCTTTAGGCTTCAACTCAAGAGATAATCTATCAACACAATGCATAAAACAATACCAACAATATTTTGAATACTTAAAATATCCAACAACTAGTCTTACACTCCAAACCTTTGATGCTCAAGATGCATAAATCAATAATTCATGACTTGTTTATATATGCAAGAGACTAACTTAGAAACCATTAGTGATTTCCAAAACTATGCCTAACAATACACCTTTTTAGGTGGCTCCATGAGGTGGCAAAATTTTTAGCACCCCCTTGTCCTTACAAAACATGTGTCCAAATCTAACTTATACACCACACCTACCAGCTCAAATTAGATGATTCTATCTTAATTTTTCCTCATGTGAGTGTGGCATCACATTTATTCTCTGGTGAATTTCTAGATTGTAAATCATAGTCGTCTTATATATAGGGAATAATAGTGGTATATCATACACCACCTTGGATTGACATATTGTAATAGCATACATATACATATATATTACACATATATAATTAATATATATGTATATATATGTGTATGTATGTATATTTATATGTATATGCATAAGTATATACATGTATATATATATGTATATGTAATGTATATATATGTATATACATACATATATACATATATATATGTATGTATGTATGTATGTGTATATATATATATATATATATATATATATGTATGTGTATATGTATATAATTCTTTTTGTTATATTTGCACTTGATGTAGCTATTTTTCATTTGTGTGTTTTTGACTTGTTTTGACATCCCTTCTTCCTCTTTCCTAAGTCATGTCCTAGTCTTTCCATGTCACCCTTGTCTCTTTTCCTAATTGTTTTTTATTAAATAAGAAGGGAAAGGAACTTGACCCAAGATTTTTAAAACATCAATAGACAGAGAATAAACCAGAGGCACACATGCTAAAAGAAGAAGTTGTAGGGCATGTACGCCCGCCAAAACAACAAAGAAAATAAAAGAACTAACAACCTCTAGAAAACAACACCTACAATCAAAGAAACATCACTAGGGACATGGAATTATTTAATTTATTAGATCCCAATTTTTCTACAGAGCATCTAACGATGCCTCCCAATCATCATCAATGTGGGCCTTTTTTTTCATTATCTTTAGTCACCTAAGAGTCTTCAACAACACCAACTTTTTTTATTATTATTATAATTTTAGACTTCCCCGACATTGTCCCCATGACCACTTTCAACATAATACCTTGGGTGACCGTGGCGAGACTACAGATAGCTTTTTCCATTCTTTTGATCTTTTCATTATTTATTTCAATCGTGGATTTTATCTTATTAACCTCTTGGTGTAAGTTCTCCATCTAATATTTTAACTGAGAAGGAATCCCCTTCCCATTGCTCATTATAGCAACTCTCTCAACCTCATTGTGATCAATGTGGCGAGGAACAATAAAAAAATATTTTTTAACTACTAGGTTATCATCATCCTCTACTTCATACCTTCATCACCATCAATTTATTCCTCTTCAACTTCAAGAACCTCTTTATCATTGTCCTCCTTTTCAACCTCACCTTCCCCATCTACCTGCAAATCCTCCTTCTCCTTACCAAATCCCAACTCCTCCTTCATCTCCTCTAGTTGTTCTATAAAGGCCTCAATTTTCCTCAACTCCATCCTTTCCTCATAAAGGAAGTTATCCTATGACTTCTCAAGTTGAGGGATGAAATCCTCATACTCAGAATCATCGCCATCCAAGTCCGAGGATGGGGAAGTCTCTTTTCCTTTGGGAACCAAAGAAGGCCCCATAGTTGGTTGATTGACCAACTTGGTAGATCTTCAACCCCCCAAGGACAACGAAGGATTATTCTCCAACAATAATATGGAATTATGCTCACCTCCAACATCCAAAATATTGATGGGGCTATCTTCAAACACAACAAAGATATGCTTTTTCCTTTTCTTTTTAGCAAAAATATCAGAGGGGGGGTTTTCCTTTTTATAGGAGAGGCCTCATGGACAAGCAGATTCTTAGTGAAATGGGATTTATCATCCAAAGGTAGTGGAGAGGAATTTTTTCCAGACGAGACCAAACCTTTTCATTTTTTAAGGGCAGTTATGAGAAGATCCTTGAGACTTGGGGGGATAGTAGCCCATGGGGACACCTTACTAGCTTTAACATTTTTTTTCCCCCCAGGCTTGAGACTAGAGCTAGGGTTCCCTTCAACAACAATAGATAAAGTGGGGGGTCCAATTTCCTTGAATTTTACATTTCTTTGCCTTCTCGAAGGGTTGTTTTTGGGAGTAACAAAAGGACTATATTTATACAACACCATGATCAAGCCCTAGTGAAGGGGAGGGTAGGCCCCATCAAAAATGCAGTTATGGAGAGAAGAAAGAAGGTAAAAAAAGTTTATCTTTATCCCATGACGCATATGATTTAAAATCGGAAAGGGATAACCATGAATGCTCTAGAAACGAACTTCTAATACAAAATACTTCATGACATGGAAACTTACTAAGCCCCGGGGTATTGAAATTCTCTCCCTCTTGTATTCATTTTAATACTTAACCAAATTCTCACCTTTTTCTAGGAAAGAAACCATGAATATTTCGTAGTTCACTTTACTCTTCCTCTCAATTCAATCTTCCTCACATCTCAAGCTAATAGCTTTCACAATGAGGTCCTTTGTAACTTAGAATCACACACCACCAATAGTAACCACACCTTGCTACCAAGAATTGACAAAATTGGAAGTCAATTTGTCATTGAAGCCTTTCATTGCTTTGAAAAAAGGAGAGCATCCCCCTTTTCAAAGAGCTCCAAGAGTTGTACATTTTGCATGAGTTCCTCACAAGATTAAGGTCTAGTTCTCTAGCAAGGGCCCCCCATTTTATTCTTAGTTGTTTTATTTCTTTAAAAGCCACAGTAAAAGGTCCCATAATGACTTCTCTTACTATTCCCAAACATGAAATAGGTAAAAAAAACTATACGACAATCTTAATATGACTTTGCCACCTTCTCCCAAAAAATATGTCAAACTTAAGTCCCATCAACCACCACTTGTCATAATAGATATCCTTGGTAGGGTCAGAAACTTTATTACCTCTCCCCTCATCACTTGTAATTATAAGAATATTATAATCCATCTCACTGTAATCATGTGACTTAATATCACCCACGAGAGAAGTAAAGGAATAAATCCATATCAATCTTTTGAAATTCATCATTAAATTACCAAGTATGAGAGGATAGCTCAAGTCACTAAGAGTACTCAAAAGAGGGAGGGATATCAACATCAAAAGGATAACCATCACTTCATACCAATAACAAGTTTTCCAACTTGCAACCACACCATCTTTCATAATAAAGATCAAATGACATTTCATCTACATAGTTGGAAATTTTTGAATTATGTCTATCAACGAAAACCTTCTCTCTCACTAAGTGTGAGAGATCAAAGTAGATCCAATACTTCCAATTCAAACAACTCAGACCTTCATTAAAGAGAGTATCTGCAATCGAATTACCCTCTCTAAAAATATGGTTGATTTTTAGTGTTAGCAAATCCCCTTATCATAATTTTATATTCCTCCATCATATTCATGATCCTTAGGGGAGAGAGGGCCTTCCCTTACAAAATTTGAATAATCAAGTTACAATCACCTTCAATTTTAACATTATAGTAGCCCTTATCATATATTCTAGTTAATCCCCACCAAGCCACAATAGCTTTAGCCTTGTTATTGGACCTTTTCCCAATATATTTAGCAAATCCCTATATTAGATATCCTTGCTCATCTCTAATGACACGACTCACAAAAACATCACTAGGGTTACCTTTTGAGAACCATAAAAAATCAGTTTTATCTAGTCTCTATCAAGAGGCTTTTATTTGACCATTTTTCTTAAAAGAGTTTTTCCAAGGTCAATCTTAGTTATATCAAGTGAGTGATGCCCTATTTTTTTAACCTAATTTTAATATAAGAAGGCCCAATCTTAGCATCTTTAAAATTCAAGGCATTGATATTATCCTTTAGGTTAGTTTGGATACTCCAGAAAATATCATTGTTGTTTTTATAAATCTCCCTAAAAATTCTATTATTTCTTTATTTCCAAACACCCCAAGAAACAACAAGAGGAATTTTCTTCTAGAGTTCATCGATCACAATATGAGGAAAATGGGAATTTCTATTCCAAGAGGCAATAAAATATTGTATAGTCTTACAGAAGATCTAATCTGAATTGAGGTTATGCAAAACTTCAATCCAAACATCTATGGAGAAGTCACAATGCAAGAGAATATGATCAATTGTTTCCTCTTCCTTATAGCACAAGATACATCTATTAGCCATCTAAAATCTTCTTTTGTTCAAATTGTCTGTGAAGAGGATTTTGTTGTGGGTTGTAGCCCACAATTTTTTTTTTTGTCTTAGAGAGCAATTGATTGTTCCAAACCATAGACCAATTAAAATTATTTTCCTCATTCATGTGATATAATAGAGAGTAATTAGATTTGACCAAGAAGGATCTCGAGGGGAAATCACCCGAATACATTTGTCTTCTTTATTGAGAGAGAAGAATCTATAGTCTCCTATAATATTCCTGAGCTACTCCACTTCTTCCTACTACTTTTGTTGTCTTTCACTTTTGAGAATTCTTTTTCCAACCAATTTTCCCCCAAAACTCTTCCATTTAGGCTTTAGGCCACTCCAATCAATATAGTTATGGAACTTTTCTCCATTCTATCTTATAAGAAACACTTTGATAATATCCAAATTTTGAAGAGAAAAGAGGGACAATCCCTCAAGCCAAGAGTATTGCCAGATTTTTTTTCCATCCCCCACATTCCAAAGAAGACCCTATTTAACAATATTTCTTATTTTCAAAAAGTTCCAAACAATTGAACCATGGGGGATGTCTGGGGAATACAAAAATAGCAATGGTCCAAATTTTCTACGTATTTTTATTTAAGAATGGAGCCCCATTCATTGATGTAGTTGATGAAGTTCCAACCCACCTTCACAATTAGGGCCTTGTTGAACCCTTGTAGCCTTTTAATACCCAGCCCACCCTACCTTTTGGGATTACACACATTTTCCCAACTAACAAGAGCAATTATTGCTTTATCCTTCATGCTAAACCATAGGAACTTCTTTTGGATTTTCTCAATTCTATCCGCCATATGAGAAAGGATTTTAAACAAAGAGATAGAAAACCAAGATATTTGAAGAGAGTCTTTCAATAATTGAAGTTTACTAGCTTGACTAAGCAGCTTCCCTTTCAGTCCAACCAACTTATGTTGTAGCTTCTCCATAATATTGAGTCAATAATGAATGGGAATCTTTTTAGTGAATAATGGGAGACCCAAGTAAGTAGCAGGAAGGTAAGTAGTTTGACATCCAAGAATTCTCATAATCCTTTCTTTTAGAGGGGGGTCATAATTATAAAAATATAGCATGCTTTTGTTGTAGTTGATATACTGACCTGACACTTTAGCATAATCATGAAGGAGGTTTTCTCAATATTTAAATTTTACAAAGGAAGAAGGAGCCAAAATATATAGTGTCATCCATAAATTGTTGGTGTGAAGAGGTGGAAGGGAGGAAGCAATATTTATCCCTTTCAACGACCCATCATTGATCAAATTTTGGAAGTTTCTTCCCAAGACTTCAACAACTAAAATAAACATATAAGGAGATAAAGGGTCACTCTTTTTGAGACCCCTACCACTGGAGAAGAAACCTTTGGGGACCCCATTAACTAGCACAAAAATATTTAGGAGTGTTGTAACATAGGGAGTGATAAGCTTCAAGAGTTTTCCTTTGAACCCAAAATTTTGTAAGACAACAAACAAGCATGACCAGGTCACTCTATCATATGCCTTAGATATGTCTAGTTTAATCACCATACCAAGTTTTTTGTTGTGTTCCATAGAATTAATATACTCATGAGCTAAAAAATATCATCAAGGATTTGGTGTCCTGACATAAATCCTTTTTGGTTGATAGCAATCAGCCTATGGAGCACAAGTTTTAGTCTATTAACAATCAACTTAGACAAAATATTATAGACTATATTACATAAGTTGATAGGTCTAAAGTCAAGCATAGATTGAAACCTCATTCTTTTTTGGAACCAAGGCAATGAAAGTAGCATTAAGTTTCCCAAGGAGTTTACCTATTCTAAAGAAATCCTGAGCTACCATTACAAGATCCTCTGATATTATATCCCAAAATTTTTGAAAGGAGTGGGGGGACCCATTTGGTCTAGGGGATTTATAAGCACCAAAGGAGAAGACAAAAAACTTAACCTCTTCTAAAGATGTTTCTTTTTCAAAAACTTTACTATCCTGGTCATTCCAAATTTTGGGGATAACACCAATGATCTCCTCAAGACTAGACAAGTCCTAAAAGGGATCAACCAGGGTTTCTTGAAAGTAAGAAGCAACAACATCAACTATATCTTCATCTTTAGAGATGGTAACACCATTTTGAAGATTCAAGGATCTAATAACATTACAAATTTTATGCTTTAGAGTGGATTGATGGAAGAACTTAGTGTTTTTATCCCCTTTAGAGAACCACTGGACTCTATACTTCTATTTCCAAAAAAATCTCCTCCTTTTTCAATATGTTGTACCACTCAGACCTTAAGATTCTTTCCTTGTTGCAAGCGTCTATATCAGTTGATCCTTTCTCCATTTCATCTTGAAAATTCTAAAAGTATATTATTAGTCTTTTTTTTTTGAAAGATATACAAAATATCAGTTTGTTCCATCCTATAACTTTTTCCTTGAATAACTTTAGCTTTTTAGAGAGCCTAATCATAGGTGTACCAAAATAGGGATGACTCCAATCTTCCATAAGACTTCTGAAATCAAGATGAGAAGTCCATTATTTTGTATCTAACGAGATATGGGCCTTTAGGCACAACATCATTCCACCTTAGTAAAATGGCATTGTGATCAAAAACTAGTCCTAGGAAGGGTTGAAAGGGACAAACATGGTAAGATATTCCAATGATTAGAGATGAGGAACTTGTCTAGTCTAACTTGAATCATATTGTTACCTTGTGATGTGGGAGCATCCCTGGTTGTAAAGCAATCCTGTATCAGCCAAAAACATTTCTTTTCTTTCATTTCAGTCTATAGAAATTTCAACATTTCATTCTGCATTTCACTGCATTGTCATTTCTCAACTCATGAAGTAGGATATAGCATCTACATGAGGTCATCTACATCATATCCATATTTCAAGAGATTTTCATTCATTTGCAGAAAGTTATTGCTCTCAAAATTTCACTATCATTCTCAATCAAAGCATTTGCGACCGACCTGGTCCAAATTCATTGTGCAGACATATTCTGGAGCGTGCAAAGCTTAATGGGACATCATATAATAATTTTGGGTCCAAGGGCATATTTCTTAGAGACCCATAATATATTTCATTTCATGAAGGATTATCTTTCATGTTGATAGGACCTTTAAAAAATTGTGTGGTTCTTGGTCTAGTTTCCCTTCTTCTGAGATTTTGAACAAGGTGTATGGATTAGGGTTTATTGAAAGTGTTTACGGTTTATCTTGGCTTGAAAAACCTACAAAAAACCTAAACTCTTTGGTCACTTTTGTCTTTTGGTCTAGTTCCATATTGACCCAACCCTCTCTACCTAGTGATACCAATTAGTCCTTCGCTTTGCAAAATTCTTTTAATTTTTCATCTGGACCTTTCAATTATCTCTGGCCGAGTTCTTTTCAAAATTTCCCATTTTTATGAAATACTTGGTTGATGTCCTAATTTTTGAGCTATGCATATATGCTTTCATCAAAATTCCATTCATCTATGTTACCTAGGCAATGTACCTGCTTTTAAAACAACTTATGCGCATGTGCAAAATACCTCACTTAAGTTGCTCCATCCCTGCTCAGCTTTGACCACGTGGCAGAGTCTCATTGCATCGCTTGCCTCCTTTGCATCGATCTTTCTTCATTCCCCGCTAGTCCCTTTTGTGCGATATGTGATGACACCGTTGATCAAAACCACGAGGACAGGTGTCACAATCCTATGCCATCGCATAATCTCTTCGCCTCACATTTTCCATTGAGTGCCTATTGCTAAATGTGCTATGTGCGGTTAATCATGATTGAAACACGTGGCTGAATCTTGTTTCATCGCATTTGTGAAATGAATAGCATATATCCAAAACATGATGTGCAATGAGAACAAAGGAGGGGGGAAGGGATAAAAGAATATGCTCAGGGAATATTCCAGATAGGTTTCCACTCCTCATTACATCGCAAGGTCTCTTCTCATCACAGTTTATATTCCATGGAGGATAGAGGAAAGTGCAATATGCGCTAAGCTTCTCATAGTTCAACACGTGTCATCATCCTGCTCCATCACACAACCACAATGCATCGCAAATATGAATGAAGAGGAGGTATGAAGAAATATGATGTGCGATGAATAAAGGAAGGAAAAGGCATATATCGAGGGAATATTATGTTCCAGGTTTCAACATCTTAGCTCGTCACATTGATCCTTTGTATCACAAATTCAACTCTTTGAGCATGAATCCAAAATGTGATATGCGATGGCCGTGAAAAAAAGTTGGCGGCAAGGTTTAAAGGAAAGGAGGATACGTGGCAGTTTCTTAGTTCATCACCAGTTCCCTTCACATCACATCTTATGGAGGAAAATTTTAAAGAAAAAAGTGGCATGCTTTGAAAGCACGATGATCGCCAATCTTGTTTTTAAAAAAATTGATCAATGGTCAACATTCAAATGAAAACAACTAATTGACAGAACAAATATTTCACTCGCGTGAGCCATCTCTCTACAATTAACGATGTATCCGTCAAATCTAAAGGAAATAAAGTTTTGAATTACTTCATTTTTCGTCATCTTTTCAAGAGTCTTCAAGCATTCATATGAAAGGAGCTCCAAACGAACAATTTCAGGCAAAGAACGACTAGGATTTTCCTGGGTAAGTGGATTTTTCATCCTTTTGTATATAATTTCAATTGTGTAAGAGAAAAGGGGTTATACCTGCTTTTGGTGTGAATTGGGGTTGCCAAGGTTTTCTATGTGGGATTTTCAAAGAGAAATCATTAAAGCCCTAGTTTTTTTAAGGAAATATCTATAGGGTTTTTGTATAATTTGAGCTACAAGTTTGCACAATCTTGGTAGGGTATCAATTTGTTAAACCCTAGCATTTGAATTGAATTATAAAACCTAGTTTATCAAATTCTACAAAAATGAGTAAATCCAATGGTTCATCAAAGGCCAATCCTAAAACCAAGGATGACAAGCCTAAAATAAAGGGGGCTAAGAGGGACTTTGCCAGATTCATGGAAGATGACCTCATGGAATTATTCCTAGTAGCTAAGGTAGTTCGAAAGAGGGCTACTAGTGAGGGTATCCTATCAGATCATTTGAAAGATCGGGAAAAATAGATTGGTGATATAACAGTGCCACAAAGTGGATGGAATTGTTCCAATATGCATACAGAAGGTCAGGTTACCCCCATCCAGCCAGAGATTTGTGGACGTGTGATTTGGGAAGGATCGTAGTGCCAAATATCTTTGTAGAAGTTGATTTGATTAAAACAACTGCAGAGTGTTATGACCCTGAGGCAATAATTATAAGGAGCAAAAAGGGGACTCCATTGATGGATATCAGTAGAAGTCAGATTGTGAGAATTTTAGGATTAAACCCTTCTGTTGTAGTCTCCATCTATTTCAATGCATTATGCTAGGAATATGAAAGAGACAAATATGGATATAGACATCATGTATTGCCAAGGCATAGAAAAATATATACA
>VDFB02145842.1:111129-180489 GCA_007258455.2 Sequoia sempervirens | reverse complement strand
TGAGCTCCAAGTTCATTGTGCACATGTCTGCAAAGTGGATAGTTTGTGCCAGCGTGGACACCCTGATCTATTTGGTGGGTGCTAGAAGGTAGATGACCTTCTTGGGTGATGTTTCTAAATTGAGACTCAAATGCATACTACTAGAGTTGGATTTCATGTCAATAGGAGTTGTTAACTTGATTTTGGGTAAGGGTTTTATGGAAAAAGGTGAAAGGTATCAAGTCAACACTGACGTCACATCAAGGTTTGTTATTGTGCTTTTGGATTTTCAACTCCTTAAAAACATGTGACAATTAAATAATCAACATAGTAAATGGAATAACACCTCCACATAGATTAATCATATTAACACCAAATCATATAGACAATATTCCGAATATCAATGAACCAATGGTTCTTAATACTTATCTTAAATTCATGGAAAGGCTATTATCCAGCACTCAGAGGAAATCTGGCACTCAAGGGAATGGTTATGGACCTAGGTTTTTTCCCGACACAAACACCCCCAGAAGAATCGATTCTTGCACATAACCAACCTTTCTTTACAACATAAACACAGCCTTGGCTAAGACACTCCTGGATGTACGTTGTACCCTGAGTTATACACACCCCTGTGTGCCCCTTCTCCAAATGTTTAAATGTCCACCTAGATCCTAACCTTCACTCCTTCGTGCCATTTTAGTTCCTCTTTCCTTTCTCTTATCTCCTTGAAATGTTCTCCATCTTTGAATGTTTTCCATGTCTTACATGGATGATTTATATATCTTTTTAAGTGGTGGTTTCCAAACCATCACACCCTTTCACAAAAGATTGTCTTTTAATAATTATTTAAATAATTAATTATTCTTCCCCTTTTTAAAGAGTGTTTATGCATATTTTTTATTAATATCTCTTTTTAACCAAAGGATCATTTTATCCTTTATTTTTCTATCTCCCTTTTAATTCTAAGGGGTTATATCATAACTCGTCTTAGGGAAAAATTCACATAACAATTCTCCCCCTGTAAATTAGCTATGGTTGTTAGTAGCATGAGATGGATCTACATAACAACTCTGAAACAGACATAATCAATAATTGAAGAAATTGATATTGAATTTATTCTTCATAATATTTCTATATATGTATATGTATATATGTATATGTATATATGTATATATATATATATAACACTTTATGTACATCATTTTCTTATTTTAATTCATAGATCTCTCTCTTTTATTTTAAATTTTCAAATAATTTCAAGAAAATTATTTTTCAATCAAAACTATGACAAGAACTATAATACATACATATTAGGAACTTACAATAGAAGAAACTAATGTTATTCTTTATGTTTAATCACATATATTTCAACTTTATCAATATTCTCTCATGTAAGCCATTGTTTTTTAATAGAGATGTTTTAATCACTTACATGTAACTTTAACATTGAATTCACAAAATTACTATCATGGGTTGACATAACATTTACCTAGTGAATGACATGCATATTTCATACTATGTTTTCATTCATTGTTGAAACTATATATAATATATATACTCAAAATATATTCTAAGATGATAATCATGCATTTTGGACTACATGAGTATCCTCTTTTCCTATATGTCAAGTATAATTGAATAGAAGACAAGTAAAAAGTATCCCTAAAAAGAGTTCATATCTTTCAACATATGCACAAAGTTATTGGGTTGATCAAGTCCAATAACAAGATACAATAGAATAAAGCATGGTAATCTTTCTAGGCATCTTAACAAAGTACAATAAAACAAAGGATAGTTCAAGGAATCTCACAATGCATATTTGACAATAATAGAATAATAGTAAATTATTACCACCTAGAGAATAGTTTTTGGATGAAGTTTTGACTTATAAAAATGAGGATACCTTACATTGACAACCATGTGGTAAACATAATAGTAAGGGTACATAAAATTAAATATTAAGTAAGGGTACATAAGGAGAGGAAATAATATGCCATTCCATAAATACATCCCTAGGCTTGGATACCTATTGATATATGATATTATTAGATTGTGCATGCCAAAATAATTAGCATAAATTTATAATGTTAATCTTCATAGAGGTTGTCTATGCCCCATTAAAATTCAACATGTCCCCATGTTTGACCTTAAAATAGCCCATTTGGTTTCATATCCTATAATTATGTTATTCTTACTAACTTATTCCAAATATAATGTCAATTTTCCAAGTTTAATATTTGAATCCATGGACCTATGGGTTATGGACCCATAATGTGAACTATATTAGACTTAAGTAACAAATCTAGGTGTCAGTTATAGATAGAACAAGCATAGTAATATCACTTTCTCAAATACATTCTTAACCAAATGAAAATTAGCATGGATAGACAAACCTCACCTATTACAAATACTATTTTAGTAAATCTATTTGAAGACAACTTCCTTGTATACAAGAGTCTAGAGATATGAATAAATTTGAATTCAATACTTCTAAAGTGTTTTGAGATGTTGTGATGTATTAAGCTTCGTGAACTATTGGACTTACATCAGTGAATCATCAATGAGACTTGTATACAGTGAATCATCAAGGTTACCCTTATAAGGAAACTAAAGCTAAGTTGAATTATGAAAACATTCATGTAAAGGTAGCCATAATGGAGAATAATAAAGTTGATGGGTATATGAATTTCTATACTAAAATATCTTATACGCATATATGGGAGAACCCAAAACAAATTAAGGATTTTATATACAATCAAGAAGATAAAAAAATGATAACTTTACCAATGTAGAAATTAGGGTCAAGTGGTTCACCTAAAAATATCATCTAATCAAATCGGTCCATGTTTACTAATCCCTATTTTTAAACTTAAATGTTTCATTTTCTAATTTTTGAATCATTGGTGGGTGGTTAAATTCTAGTGTGTTCCCATCACCTACCACATACTTGATAACTTGACTTTTGGTGATCAGATTATTAGATTTATCTCTTAGAAAAATTAAAATTAAAACTAATCAAAGGTCATTTACCACTCTTAAAGGAGAAAAAGGGATCAATATCCCTATCTCCTTACAATAATAGTTTGCATCTTAGGATCAAACTATCATCCACTACTTCAATAACATAAATACAAAAGAACGATATCTTCTATATTTAGATAAACTATCAAGCACAAAAATCCCTAAAGCATAATTCTAAAATAGCATGAAAAGAAATTTTGGATTATATTTGTTTCTAAACATGTGGGTTGAAATGGAAAAGAATGCTAACGAACCCGCCATTCCTCCATGTTGAAAAAGTACCAATAATTTGAATGAGCCCTTGTGACAAAAATCCTCACAACAGTTAATAGATTGATGTACTAAAACTATCTAATCCAAATTAGTTTATCATAATTTAGAAGTGCAGGCACTATCATTACGCCCAACACTTGGTTCTATTATGAACGTGCATACCATGTGTTCTGATGGAACTGTATAATTTAGATCAATTATAGTTTAGCGAACCAAAGCTGTAAGAGTAATTTGAACAATCCCTATTATGCGTCCAACAACTTCATCGATACTATCGAATGTCTACCCAACTTTATAAAATATTGCAGAAAGCAAAACTCTCCCCTTATCCAGTAAAGAGCTCTAATGAGTTTATTTCGACCAATAGGAGAATCACAAAGAAAATTGTTTGAGATTGTACTAGATAAGAGCGGCCCAATTTGTGATACGAAGCTTAGTGATGGATGTTTCTCTTATCAATTATGTCTTCTACAAGTGTCTCCTCATACAGAACTTCGCTAAAGGCCTTAATCATCCTAACTTAAAAGTTAAAACTTTGTCGTCACTATACGCTAAATTGTTTCTATGAATGCATTCCTCGGTCATGGGAAATACAGTGCTTTGCTTCTCGAGTAAACCTACCCAACGTGTCCTATGCTTTACAATTGAATAAATTACTCCCATGGTAACTCTTATCCAAATCCTCTCTAGAAATGTTCATTTTCTTATGGGTCCAAAGTTGCAGATCATCTTTGTAATTTTCTTATAAGCGGAGTGGTCTTTGAGAAGAACCGCAATGTGTGATTTTCCATGATCACTGTCACACGGCTAGACTAGAGCATAGATCGAATGCCCCTTTTCTCCCTGAGAAGTCAACCTTGTGTGGCACTACTCAACCATACTCACGACTCTCTTGCGAATGAGCCCTTTCAAGTTCTTAGATTATGCCTTTTTGCTTGCGAGTCCTCCATCTGGAAGGCATTAAACTTCTACAAGTGCATCGCGGAATTATGCACTTGCAAGCTGCTATGAGCTCTTCTGCTTTGCATGGTCCGACCATGTCTAACTTTGTTCACTTTCCTGAATGGCTATTGCATCGTTTGCAGTCTTTGTGATTCCACCGAGTCTTCATCCTTCGTGTCCCCCATAAGACAACTGATTACTAAACCCGTCCACCTTGAACTCTGAGTTCACCCTTCACATAGACTAGCTCCCTAAGCACTCCTAGATCCAACATCAAACTCACATTGAGTTCCTTTTAGCTCTATGAGGACTTGACTTCCTCTTTACTACATTGAGCCCCAGATCCCTGACTCACTCGGTCCAATGACTTCAAGGACTGTGCACCTTTGATCTCACGATACCTACTCAGCTGCTTCCCAAGTCTGGCTTGGTTCCACCTTTCCAATAGCATCTTGTTGCATTGTACAACCCTTCTGAGATCTTGCACCAATGATACCAATACGAATCTTCTATATTCCCTTCTTGTTGTCCCATTCCTGGGTGACTAGCAACCTAACTGGCATCCATCCCCGATCTAGCTATACACCCTACAGATGAGTCTGACCCTTGAGTTCCTCACTTGGTCCTACTACAAAGGATTGAGATCTTCCCCAAGCTTACACCAACACTCGATAACACTCGTGGTGCCCATGTGTGCCCTACACGACATGGCCCAGCTCTTCTTTGCGGGGAGCACACCTTCACATCGTGCAACTCCTCGACTTTGTGCACCCAATGCTGAGAACTAGCCTTCGCTCTTGTGTCCCCAGGCTCATATGGCATTGCCTTCCTCAAACCCCCAACATAAGTTCCAATCTTACTCGACACTGCTGGAATCTTGGCTATCCCAGACTAACTGTTGCTGACTCAGATATGTATCTCACCCAACCTTACGTCTCACTTTGCCTCATCACTTGGGATGAGTTCCAACATTCAGCTCCCTTCGGTAGCACACCTTAGAGCTATCTCATGCTAGCCCTTTTACTTGCATTCACAAGGTTTGGGACATTGAGTTTACCACACAACCTCTCCCATCATGGCCAAGGTGGAACGAGATCTTACCTCATCCCTATTAACCATAATGGACACCTAAGTCACTTGCTTGAATCGAGGTGGGAGCTACTTCTGTTTCACTCCTAGAAGGAAGAGCACGAGATACCCTTTCCTTTGGTATCCTATCGTGAACTCTCAGTGCACTTGATTGCATCCCTATGGTGTTCCTTCTTTCTAATGACCATACCTCCCTATATAAGCTATTAGTACCAATCCCAGCCTACAGTAGGATGACACTAAGAAATAGGTGAATTCCCCAATTTCTGCCTTTATGTCCAGTACTACTTCATAGCCCATAGGGTCTTTCACTTTGTATTGCAGACTCTTTAACTAGCCTAACTAACTCTTATGTCATGGCTTGGCATGACCTCTACAGACATTCATTGCCTAACTAACTCTTGGACGAGTCCAACTCGCCTTGTAGGGTTGCAACCTTGACTGGCACAACTACCTTAACTCTCCATGACTTGGCATGACTCGGCACTCCTTTATGCTCCATGCTGCATTCTACCCATGCTACCAAATGTAAACTTGGCCTTGTCACTAGAACCATATTGTCCCAACTCGCCTCAACACTTCTTGCAACACTAACACCAAGCTCCTAGCTTCCAATACAACTCAGCCAACTTAACTTGACTACGGACTTGGATCGTGCCTCACGGCTGAGCTAATGCCCAACAGTTCACCGAATGGCTCCTCAACTCGGTGTGACATGGGATGAGTCCTAGACTCTATGTCCAATAAACTCCTTGTGTCCAACTTGCATCACCATTGTGACTTTCCTTGGCTCACTCATTGACGCACACACTATGCATAACTTGCAATACCAAGGGTACAACCCTGTTGCACCACACTCAGACTGGGTCTGGTGCTCCTCGAGCGCATTGTTCACTTCAAGCTTGTGACATTCACCATTTCTACTACCATGAAGGCAAGAATCTCTTGTGCAAATTATTCCATTTAATACTCAATTGCTATGTACTCGACCAAGAAGTCAACTGACGTGAGGCACTTGATAATATCTCAACCAATGTGAGGCACTCAATCGGGATCTGTAACGACATGAGAGAGTATATTTTTCTTCTTGTGAGCAATAGTTGAATGAAAGAAAAAATGGTCGATCCTTGTCTTTAAAAATGATAACCTTAAACTTTCTAGCAACGGCTAAGTGTAATGTATCATTACTTCATACATGTTGAAGACAAACTTCATTAGATGCTTAAAATAAGCAAGGGGTTCCTTATAAGGCTTATTACTATCATGCTCTAGAGCTCTGATTATTATCATGCTTTAGAGCTCTCATTAACAAGCAGTTTTATTTTTTTTAATTGTATTGGATATTTGTTTGGTGAGAATTAACATAGTTTATGTTAATAGTAATAAAGATAGTTTCATTTTTCAAGTGTTCATTTTTGCATATGTTCTATATTGGGTATTTTTGGTGATGAATAATAACATTATCATGCTTTAAATGATATCTATCTAACTATTTTATATAAAGGAGTAGTAATAATCAATTTTATCCAAATTAGTAATAGTTAAAATAAATTGTTATACTAAAAGTATCTCTCATTTTTTGAAATTTATTCTACCTTGTAACAATTAGTTCAAAAGTGTATGTGTGTTATAACACACTATGGTTCTATATATAAATCATTAGTACACCCAATCCAAATTAAATAAGAATTGTTTAAAGTGATCTTATGTATTTATCTTTATAGTCTTATCACTCTTAACTAGGACACATAGAAATAAAAAGAGATTTAACAAAATTAACAACTCAAAAGCCCAATTTTTGGCTCTGATACAAAATGTAATGTCACTTTTCCCTAGTTATCAAGTATTAGCAGTGAATTTAATATAAAATTTATAGTAGAGTTAATATAATTTCTAATATGCAATATTATCCAAAAAAATGTGAATAATTAATCTAAGCTACAAACATGTGACAATTAAATGATCAACATAGTAAATGGAGTAACACCTCCACATAGATTAATCATATTAACATCAAATCATATAGAAAATATTCCCAATATTAATGAATCAATGGTTCTTAATGCTTATCTTAAAGTCATGGAAAGGTTGTTATCTAGAACTCAAAGTAAATCTGGCACTCAAGGGAATGGTTATGGACCTTGGTTGTTTTCCGACACAAACACCCCTAGAGGAACCGGTTCTTGCACAAAACCAACCTATCTTTATGAAATAAACATAGCCCTGGTTAAGACACTCCTGAGTGTATGTTATACCCCAAGTTGGACACATCCCTGTGTGCCCCTTCTCCAAATTTTTAAATGCTCACCTAGACCCTAACCTTCACTCCTTTGTGCCCTTTTACTTCCACTTTCCTTTTTCTCTTATCTCCTTGAAATATTCTTCATCCTTGAATGTTTTCCATGTCTCACATGAATGGTTTATATATCCTTTTAAGGGGTGGTTTCCAAACCATCACACCTTTCACAAAAGATTTCTTTTTAATAATTATTATCCCCCTTTTTAAAGAGTGTTTATATATATTTTTTATTAATATCTCTTTTTAACCAAAGGATCATTTTACCCTTTATTTTTCTATTTCCCTTTTAATTCTAATGGGTTATATCATAACTCTTCTTGGGGAAAAATTCACATAACAATAACACGAAGGATTTTTGTGTCTAAGTTGTTGGACGGCTTGATGGAGGTGCTTGAAGTGGCCTTGGTGGGGTTAGGAATTCCCTGGGCTCATGATTTGGAACTTATGAAGGTGTCAAGTGCACTTTTCAAGTATTACCCTTTTTGTTCGACATAAAGGGAGTCACTCTACTTGGTCATCATGAAAGGGTTGTTGTGGAGGTTAATTTTTTGAATAGAATGCTTCACCTTGTTCATGTGCTGGGTCCAAGATTTCATCAACTACATGTAGGAAAACGATGAGGTGTAACTAGTAATATTTTGATAGTTGACTTTGTTTTCTATGTAAGCCTCACAATTGTCTAGTCTTGGGTATGCTCAGTTTTTGTCTTTGCGGTCTATAATGTAAGCAATCAATTTATATATGTATAACTCTCTCTGGGTTAGCATGGCCATTTTGTGTGCAAATGTAATAATTAGGTGTTTTGGGGATAATCTCTAGTACTAGATGTCCACTTTGGAATGTTCACCTCTTGGTTGATATACTATAGCTAATATCACTGCCCAGTTGGTAGGAATATGTAACTTTTTGTAGATTAATATAATTATCTCTCTTACAAATCAAAAAAAATGATAACATGTTATATTTTAATCTATAGTGATATTTATATATATTAATATTTCTAATTAAAAAAATGGATATCCTTTCCATCAAATATTTTTTATAATATATTATATTATTATAATGTACAATATTTGTAGTGTAGAAAAATGTACTCCTTTACATTTTCACACTATGTTTAGGTCCCTTGATTAATTGGCATTAATTGAGATTCTAATTAAACCTAAATTATGCATTCTTAAACCTTATTATTCATGATTTTCAAAAGGGAAACCAGCATTAAACAAATGCTAACATTATTTTAAACACCTTCAAAATTGTGTGTCTTGGATTTAGGTCCCAAGACCCATTTTCCCAAGGGCGAATGGGTCCTCCTTAAGTACTACGTCCCAATTTTTAATATGTTTTTGGTGGCATTTTTATTATTCAAATTCAAGTTTCAAATGTCAACTTATGGAATCTAATTTTTGGGAAATTAGATAAACACCTATAAATTATACAAGGCATTCTTATCAATTCAAATCTAAGCAACGTGATCTAGCATTAAGGCAACTTTCACAAGAGAAAATATTATTATCAAGACAATTGAAGAGAATATTTATCAAGCATCTACAACAACAATCAAGATCATATCATCATGTCAAAATTATTTACATTCATGCATATTTTTGGAGCTAACATTGTGATGTAGGTTTCAAGCATTCAAGCATCAAATTAAGCAATCATTCAAGCCAATTCAAGCAAGATCCAATCCTTAGAGAGATATGTGTTGGACTTTAGTCCTCTAAGGGTAGATATTGAAGGTTTGGTGAGTTGTGACATAGATTTGTTCATTCATTAATCCTTGTCATTTTTCATTATCTTTCATTATCAAGGTTTAATTACCAAAATGGGGTTTGATCAAGGCAAACCCCTATTCACCAAAAATGAACAATTTTCACCTCTCTTTGTGTGTGAATATTTCCAGGTGAAGAAGGATTGAAGATTGATCAAAAGAGAAATTTTGTAAATTTGTCAAAGTTGTCAACATTGTCAGCAAGCCATGGAAACTCAGATCCCAAATTTATTTCTAATGACTTGAAACCTAGGGAAAATAGAAGCACAAATCTTGCACCAAAGGACCCCAAAGCTGAGGAAAAACCCTATCAAAGACCCATTGGCCCTTGGGTGAATGATCCCTTGTAGGACACTCAAAACCCATTTATTTGGGTAAGTTTATCATGTTCTATACTTCCCAAATCCGTTGGTAAATCACTATTTATGTTTATGCTATCCTTTAACTTTGCATTTCAAGTTTTACATCACATAATTGAGTTCATTAGGAATTTTATTTTCATCTAACAAAACAACCAATCAGTCAATTTAGTCACTTTCTATCATAAGAAAGCAACAAATCCCAAAGTAAGGTTGGCTCAAGTCTCAAAATTGAAATTCAACGCTATCCCTTTGAGATCTCTTTTCCTAATGGAATTAGGGAAAGTGTGAGTGTATTTAAACCTTTGGATCAAATACCTTTTTATCTTCCATATTCACCACCCAACTACCCAGGTTTTCTATATTTCATTTTGGTCAACCTGACATTCTTACACTATAAACTTTATGATTTGGTAGTCTTCTCAAACCCTAGATCTAGATTTTTCATTGCATTAGTTTGTTTTGAATTTCATCTAGGGATTCAAAATTGTATTTTGTGTCATTTAAAATTGCATTTTTGCATCATTTAAATTCACAAAAATCTACAAAATAGCATAAATCTTGCATGCATCTTGCATTTTAGTTGTATCAAGAGTTTTTTTCAATCATTTAGATGAAAATTTCAAATCAATTTGCATTCAAAAATTTATCATTTTGTTCACTTTTTTTCATTAGTTTCATTTTCATTTAGACATCAAAATTTAGAAATTTTTGTCACAGTCATAACAGTCTGCAACCTAAAATAGAGAACTTAAATACCAACTTAGAAAATCAAATTTTAATTTTTAAAACCCCTGAGCAAGGACCCATTCGTCCTTGGGAAAATCTATCTCTACACAGGTGTCCTGATAGAATTTTACTTGCATTACTATCTTCTTTTTTTTTACTTCTTATTTCTAGTGTTCAAATTGTCCTTTGAAACTCTAAGAAATTGTTGTTGCATATGCAAGAAAAGTGTCATTTTGCTTGATTCGTTGCAAATTTGAAAAAAAAATACTACATTTCAATACACAAAATCATCATATATGAAGGATAAGTGTTTATAGTTTTTAAGCATTGCATATTTTAGATAGATTACTTCTCATTTTTGCATAAATAGAAGCATATATTTCCTTTTCAAAGATGTGGGTTTGATATGGTAAAGAATGGCTTGAATAATTATAATATATCTAGTTATGAACACCATTTAGGGAAACAAAATAAGGTCATTCACAAGCATGTTATCCATCCCCCAAGTTTTTCCACACTCATGAGAATACTTTAGTGCAAGAGAACCAAATCATTGGCACATTTCTTAATATCGCTTTGCATATCCTTCAATCAACCCTTGATGTCTCTCCCATTTATGAGGATGATTTGATACAAGAGGACATAATCATAGACAATCATGAGAGTCATATTTTTTCTTCTCCTGATACCTCTCCTACTTGTGAGAAAGGTATCTTGGTGTTAGAAGATCCAATTATCAAACATTGTGAGAATCTTGTTTGTCCCTCTCCCTCTACTTCTACCACTTAGGAATATATTATGGTACAAGAGGATGAGATCATTAACACATTTCTTAACATCACTTTACCTAGTCTCCATTTATCTCCCACTTACAGTGAGAATTTTTTAGTGAAAGAGGATGCAACCATGGAAAATCATGACAATCATATTTGTTCTTCTCCTGGAATATCTCTCCTATGAAGATATTTTGGTGTTAGAAGATCCACTCATTGAGAGTCATGAGAATATTGTTTCTCCCTCTCCCAATGCTTCTCCCACTTGGGAATATATCATTGAATAGAAGGATGCACAATCATTGGCAAGTAATAAAATCATAGGCGTTCTTCTCCAACTATCTCCCCTACCTATGATGAAGTTATCTTAAAAGATCCAACCATTGAATGTCATGAAAATATTGTTATATTGTCTCCTCAAAATTCTCCTATTAGGAAATATATCATGGTGCAAGAGGATGATGGCATCAAGATACATTTCTTTCAAACAATAATAATGTTGCTTCCTTAGATGAAGATGATAAGGTGGCATTAGACTTCCCCTTGTTATCTAAGAGATCGTCAAAATGAGGATAAGTCGATTGAGGTTTTGAACATTATATCTCCCTTGATTATTAGGCCTCCTAAGTCTCCTCTAATGCTTGGACCTCCTAAGATTCCTTTAATTATCGGACCACCCAAGTCATCTCCTAAGCCACTTCTTATTATAAGACCACCCCAACACAAGCCACTACCCCCAAGAGCTATCTTAAATTTTACAATGAAACATCAAAATAGAGGACCACCAAATATTTTTCCAATTCATGGAAAGACTAGTATGAAAATAAAAATTATTCTAGAGAAGTCAAGGATTCAATACTTCTCAAACCCATTAAATATTTTTTATCACAAAGGTCCCTTGAATTTTAATATTATGTTCCATAATAAGAAGGGTATTAATACCAATTTCCTTCCATGTTTGTCACCCAATTGAGTGACCAAAAGAAATATAATGTTATGCAATAAAACTTTCCAAGATTCATTACCCTCAAGAGCATGAATGATGGACACCTAGTGAAAAGTGCCAAACCTTGATGTTGAGTGGAGGATAATCCCAACCCTCCTAATTCATGGGGAAGACAACAAAAATCCCAAGAAACCCAATTGAAATCTCATTGATTTTATGAAGAAGACAAAATAAATTTGTGAAGAAGCTTCTCTAATTGCAAATAAGAAGCTTTGGAGGGAACCCAACAAGAATATCAATAGACATGAGTAGCTATAAGAATATTGGAACAAATATATAATTTTTTAGCCAGAGGTAATTTTTTAGTGACCCAATAAGCCAATTTTTTTAATTCTTGCAACAACTTACCATAAAGAGGTCAAAGACACATAAAAGGAAAAAGGGATGCCCAAAAATCTAAAAAATAACATGTTCAATCAGCTTTCATCCAAAATATTTAATCCAAGAATGTGTGGGAAAGAATAATTATCTATAATATTAATTATGATATTGCTATCAGGATTCAACCATGTAGTTTCGAGTCAAACTCATTGACCCATGTTTCATGAGTAGTGGTTCAACAAGAACCCATCTCTCATGATATTGAATGGTCCACTTAGCACTCATTGCAGCTAGGTGATGCTCACAGAGGTGAAGCACTAGTCCGTCCCGGGAGGTCACCCATCCCAGTATTGCTCCAGCTATCATAATTTGACTTGCTGTGGAAAAATACCTCCTACATATAATATTAATTATTTTTCCATTAAATAGTTGAACTAAAGGCCTTACAAAAAATATCCAAACACTAAAAATCCTACTTTATGTTATTTTCTTTTTCCAAAATAGTGAGAAAATAATCATTAAAAAGTGTCCATTAACAAGATAAGATGAAAATTTAGGTGAAGAAATACCTATAACTGACCAGTCCTGGAGAAACAAACTAATCCAAGAGGTACCCAAACAATAAGCAGATACAAAGTTGGAGCTAAAGGATAGCCTTAGCATATAGATTGAAAGAGCACAAACACATTGAATTGTTGGCCATTGATAGTAAGACAAGTAGAGGCATCAACAAAAAGCATATGAACAAATTGATGAACAAACGTCCAAATCTTAAAGAAAGTAACATTACTAGGATAAAGGACCACTCAATATGATCATAAGCCTTAGAAAAAAATATTTTGATGAAAAGGGAATGTTGGTGTGATCATCAAGCTCATTCCATGTCTTTCCAAACTGCATTGATATTATCCAATATGTATTTGGATTTGATAATTATAGCTTGTTCAAGATTCATAATTTGACAAAGAATATGGCACAACTTCAAGGCTAAGGCTTGTAAATGATTTTATAAGAGACATTAAGCAAGGTCATAGGTCATCAATTATATACATATTATATGGATCCCCAAATTTAGGTATGAATTTAATATAATTTCCTATTTATAACCTTTCCTAAGGATTTTGACTAATATGCTTCAAGATAGATCTTATGCAAGTCCTCCCAACATAGGCTCAAATATATTTGTAAACTTTACAAGGGAATCCATCACATCTCTAGGGGCTTTATCATTGGCCATAGTAAAAATTGTGTCGTGAAGATCATCAATGGGTAGCAATTGATCACAAATGGTTTATTGAGAGGAGGAAATTTTACAAGGAACAACCTTAACGTATTCCTATAAAGCATGGTCACATTCAAGAGAATTTTCCTAAGCCTTGAAAACTTTCTCATAATGCTTGGAAAAGGCCTAAAGGATATTTAGAAGACCCTTAATAATAGTCTATCCATATTTGATCTACCACATGTTTGAGCCACCTAGGAGAGAGAAAGGTGACAACCCCTCCATGTCTTATGTGTTTATGAGTTCATTATCAAATCCAAATCAAAATCAAAATCAAAATCAAAATCAAATCAAACCAAATCAAAAGATCAAAATCTAAAAGTCCTAAGTTCTAGTATCTCCTTCAAGGTTTCTTAAGAGTTCAATCATTCAAAATCATCCACCTTCATCGTCTCATCACCATTCTTTGATCCTTAATATCTTATACTTTATTTTTTGTACCTAAAGTTTAGATCAATCCAAGGAGTTAGAGGTTTACCTCTTGCATTCCTGAAAATTGATCCTTATTTTATGACCTCTAAACTAGATCTCAACACAAGAAGAACATGGAAACAAATAAAGAAACATCCACTTCAAGTGACTTGAGTCAAACCACACCTGAAATCAATCCCATTGGGTCTAGCAATCCCACACTCAATCTTCCTCCACTTCCACAAGACCCTCAAGAAGAAGGTGGCCAAGTGGAGGACATCACCAACAATGTCCTAGGGATGACTCAAAATGAAATCATTGAAATGATCCAAAATCTTGAGACTCACAAGATTGTCAATACCATGATGAAACTTAATCCCTCACACTACATGCTAGAATTGGAAAAAGAAGGGGCTAAACTCCCTTTTTATTTTGATGTAAGCACTATTGTGGAGAAACCTCTTGGGATTATTCCCCCAGTCTCATTCACACCCTCTCTTCAAAGCATCACTCAAACCATCCCACAAACCACATCATCCATTGCTCCAACTCAACCAATTGTCAACAAGGGGAGCTCATTACTTCATGCTCTTCAAACACACCCCCTTGTAAATAACCAATCCTTGGATGCAAACACCATCTTGGGTCAATTTGTTCCTCAAAATCAAAAACACCCATACACTTCGCTCATCTTTCATGACCCCAACAACCCATCCTCTTTTCATGCAACACCAACATACCCTCTTAGTACACAAGTCTCTCTCCCCATGACCTCACAAGGAGAAGGAATATTTGGACAAAGGGGAATCTTTGATCCCTCATCATCATCATTTCCTCAAGGGAACACACCACCCATCTTCCCACCATTTACACCTCTACCACTAGCATCCACACTGCTCCTCAGTTTAGGACAACTCCCTTTATCAACCAATCAACAAAATCAAAATAATCTTCCAATCATAAATCAAACCATCATATCGAATCCTCCGATCATTCCATCAATATCACAACAATGGGTGGCAACAATCCAAATAACACAAGAAATCAACACATCATCTACGATACCCCAAATACCTCAAAATGTGGTCTCCCAAGGACCTATCATATCAACCGCACCATCCACCGCACAAATCAATCCAACAACACCTCTCATCACATCTCACATAATTTTGAATCCTCCACCACCACCACCAAAACCAAACATGGAAAACCAATATAGCATCACATTACAAGAAGCTCAACAAGCCTACCAAAAGGCACTTCAATAGTTTCAAAATCAACAAACCATGCAAGTTGCTCAACAAGTGTAGGCACAACAAGCCGCACAACAAGAACAACAAGCATAGTAGGCTACCCAAGCCTAAGCTTTGTTCCAACAATAAGCCACCCAAGCTACCTAGGTTGCGCAAGTAGCTCAAGCCACTCAAGCTGCACACGTTGCCCAAGCTGCACAAATTTCCCAACAAGTTCAAGCTCATGTACAAGCCCAATATATAGCCCAACAAGGTCAAGTGCAAGCACAATACCAAACATAGTAGCAAGCATATCAACAAGCCCTGCAATAGTAACAATTGCAACAAGAAGCAGCCAAACTATTATTCCAACAACAAGTGTTGTTGGCACAACAGCAACAAGACCAACAACAAGCATTGTTGGCACAACAACAAGACCCAAAAAAAGTGTTGTTGGCACAACAACAATTACAGAAATATCAACAAGCATTGATCACACAAAAAATCTTGCAAAAAAATCCCCAAAATATGCAAAGCATCTCACCCATCACTCACACAATCAAACCATCTCAAAAAATATTCACCCCACCCCCTGATCCACAAAATGATGTGACGACACAAATCAATTTTCTTTCACAATAGCTGCTAGACCTCAAAACTAGGAAAATAATGAAAACACCAAGAAATTTGTACCCTATCCATTCGAAAGAAGCCTTGCGATGGTACCATTCCCAAAAGGGTTTGAAATCCCTAAATTTGACAAATATTGCAGGACAGATAACCCTGAAGATCATACCAAGGAATTCTAGGTACATTTCATGGAAGTTGCATACAATGATACATATCTAATGTGATTATTCCCTTGAAGTTTGGCAGGACCAATAATGGAATGGTTCTCTCACCTTCCTCTTGGAATCAAAAAGTTTTAAGAAATCATGGATGCATTCATAAAAAACTACGTATTCAACATAGGCATGGATGTGAGTCTAGAGGAACTATCTACACTTAAACAAGCTAAGGGGGAAACATTCGCATCCTTCTTGTAATGATGGAGATCCAAGGCCAACAAGAGCAAGTGGGCCATGCTAAAGGAACAACAAATCTACACCATCATTTCCAATCTCAAGAAAACCTTATCATTCCATCTAAAAATGCAATGCATCACCACATACGACCAGTTGATCCCAAAGACGCTCAACATCAAAAGATCCCTTATTGGAAAAGGGGGGACACCCACCTATCAAGAATATCAAGACAACTGCCCATCGACCAGTTACAATGAAAAACCTTGCACATGGGCGAAGAACAAAAAATGTCACTAATGATGGTGTGGTTGATGCCAAGGTCATAATCAGTGCTCCAAAACAAAACACCCAATCATACCAACAACCGCAAGGAAACAATTGAAACAACACACAAGCCAACATGATATCACAACAACCACCCAATAATCAAGTGATCAATAATTTGAATAATCAAGGGGGGACCACCCCCATGAAACAAATATCCCCCCAAATGGAAATACACAACCCTTGGGGAATCAATCAAATATATCATGAAAAAATCGGTACAAGAGAATCTCATTAAAATTCCCACTTATGATAATTATCAAGAACCCCAAGTGAAACCACCATGGTACAATGAAAATCACCTTTGCGATTTTCATAAAATCAAGGGGCACATAATAGCCAGTTGCATGAGGCTAAAAAAATTGATCCAAGACCTTATTGATGAAAAAGTCATAAATGTTGAGCAACCCACCAGAAATCAAGACCTTAAGATATACATGAATCCAATGCCAGATCATAACAAAGGGAACAACCATGGAAAGATAAAGTATGGCAATGTAAATCATGTATACAATCATGTTGTCATGTCCCTAGACAAATGGGTCACTATTGTTAACATCAAAGGAGTCAAAGCCGATTGTGGAGTCACCACACGTGGTGGAAATTTTGCCATTGTTGGATCATTATAGCCACCTAGGGCATCCACCTCTAATCCAAAATCCATTCCCAATGGTTATAATGTCTTAGACTAGTTGAAAAGAACTCTCACTCAAACCTCCATCATGGAGTTACTGAAGATTTCGCCCACACATAGGAAAATCCTAGAGGAAGCATTGGCTTCATCAACCTTCTCTGTGGATCTTGATGTTGACCAGTTCCAAGCTATGGTCAAACACATCACCAGCCCACATCTCCTAACATTTTCTAATCAGGACTTCCCCACCCAACCATCTCATAACTGCACACTCCACCTAGAAGTCCTAGTCCATAAAAATAAAGTCAAAAGGGTCTTGGTGGATGGGGGTGCAAGTCTAAATATATGTTCGCTCAAGCTAATAAAGAATCTAGGATTCTCTAAGGATGCCATTGAAAAGGGTAAAGGCATCACCATCAGAGCATATCATGACCAGGAAAGAGTGTCTCAAGGCACTATTCTTGACTCCCTATTCAAGTAGGGCCATCCATCATGGAAACCACATGTCAGGTCCTTGACCTTCACTTGCCTTATAACATCCTCCTAGGGCATCCATGGATCCATAGGATGCAATATTTTGCATCCACCTTCCATCAATGCGTGAAGTTTCCTTATCAGAATCAAGAGGTCACAGTCCATGGTGATCCTGAGCCCTTTTATTTTTGTAAGAACCTAGAAGCAAAGTACTACAAAATCCCTGAAGTCCCAAAGAATGATGAAGGCCCTACAACTCCATATGTAGAACCAACTACTTTAGCCTCCACTTCTGAGACAAAGACACCCACCATTCCCAACATCTCTAAAATCAAAGTCATTATCCAAGACAATGGATGTGGGGATTGCAAGATGAAGAAAAGTGCTTTTGTAATAGGAGAGTTACCTCAATCTCCTAGATCTCACGGGAAACCCCAACTGATTGAAACATCATCCCAAACATTCAAAGTAGACCCCTCTAGATTTAGATGTTGGGGAGATCCAAGTCGACAAGTGATAGATGAAAAGGACATATCAAGTTTGTCATACCAAGATGAAAGGCCCATGCCTAATCTTCCCATGGATGATAGTAGCAAAGGACTACAAATGATGCTTGGCATGGGCTATAAAAAAAATAAGAAACTTGGACAAAAATGACAATGGTCTTCTAGTACCACTCATTCTTGAGAAGCGTAGAAGAAATCTTGGCCTCGGATGGGTATGTGCAGGATCATCATGGAAAAAACAGGCCCTTAAGTGGCAAAAAATTCAGAAAAATCAGAGTTAGGCAACTTAACATAAAAATTTGAATAATTTATCTATATTATTTCAAAAATATGTAAGAATATAATTTGTATAAAATTCAATGTAGTTTCTAAACTACTAGGTTTATTTTATTTTATTTTAAATCTATTTGGTGAAAATTTGAAATGTCAATGCAGTAGTAGTTAAATTTCAGGGAAAAAATAAGAAGTAGGTGTCTATCTGACCACCCTAACCACAATAAAATGATAATTTTTTTATAATATTTTAGATATAAGTAGAGGACTCATGTTCCAATGTGTTGTGTATTTTTTGTATTTTTTTCCAAGTAAATAATTAATTATGAATTTTTATTACAACTTTTAAAAATAAAAAATTGTATGTCTAACCACCTTGGTCAAAACTTCATGAAATTAATTTCTTTTTTAATCCTATAGCATGTGAAGCGTAGAATGTGACACATTTTTGGATTCAAAAATGTGATACTTTGAAACCTATAGATGTTTTCAATCAGCCTATCAATTAGGACTTTAGTTGTAATTCAAATAGAAAATAAATAATAATTTATTAAATTCAAAGTAAAAGCATAATTTGTATTGGTGGAAAGGTGAGAATCTCCTTTAAAACCCTTTTTGTTTCATCAATTTTGGGTTAAAAAAAAAATCATCAACTACATACCCTACAAAAACCCATCATATTGCCACTTTTTGGCCCATCATGATCCTGCACATACCTGGATGTACCCCTTTAAAGGTAACCATACTTGGAACAGGTGCCCAGATTAGGAAATTCAAAGCACCCCTTCAATTGCCAATATCCACAGGTCTGCCCTTAGACAACTATACATTTGACATAACCGATGTGTGCAATGATGAAGATCCCATAACTGGCTTACCCATGCTATTTGAGGATTCCTCTCTTCTTATGATTAGTACCCTATCTTTTGAGTCAAATAACCAAAACCATGAGCTAAACTTAGTCTATCCCAAACTTATCAATTACGACCAATGAGGACCACCAATTCTAGACACATTAAAAAATGATGAGGTGCTCTCAAAATTCATGGGATTATGGGATACTATACCATGTGGAGATCACAAAGTTGGGTTCGACATCGTGCTAGAAACACATTCCTATTATGGGGAAATAATTGAATTCCTGAGCTGCAAAATTGAAAATTTGAGAATAATCTCTAGTTCTTTGAGTGAAAACCACATTGTGGCACTCTCTGACCTAAAAAATAGTAAAAATAAAGGATGCATCCAATGGTGAAAAACTCTCTAAGGTGCCAGAGGATGAGGGATTCAATCTTCCCCTTAGTGCTATTCATTAGGAGAAGTCAACAATCTTAGCAGAGAAGTGCAATCCAAGCAACCTAGGAACAGAAGAAATGTCGCACATAACCTTCTATGTAGAATCACTTCTGACAGAAGAACAAGAACTCCTGGTTGCATTCCTAAAAGAAAGAAAGATAAAATTTGTATGGACCTATGCCAACATGCCTGGCCTTGATCCAGAAGTGGTGGTTCACCACCTAGCTGTATATCCCGAAGCAAATACAATGAGAAAATCTAAGGAAGATGCATCCCCAAATAGCATTATTGGTCAAAATGGAATTACAAAAGCTCCTAGATGCAGGGTTCATACAGTCGATTGATTATCCAGAGTGGGTCTCAAAATTGTGTACCTGTTTCAAATCCCATTGGGGGCATTCACATTTGCACAGACTTTAGAGATTTGAATAAGGCATGTCCCAAGGATGGTTTCCCTCTCCCAAACATTGACATGATTGTGGATATGACAGTAGGACATGAAATGCTATCACTAATGTATGGATTCTTAGGGTACAATTAGATCATGATAGCTAAGGAAGATCAGCACAAAATAGCTTTCACTCATCCATGGGAAACATATTGCTGGAATATGATGCCATTTGGGTTAAAAAATGTAGGAGCTACCTATCAAATGGCCATGACACTAATCTTCCATGAATGATTCAAAAAACTATGGAAGATTATGTGTATGACATATTGGCCAAGTCAAAGAAACATTTGTCAAGATCACATAGCGGCATTGGGCTCCATCTTCGACTAGCTAAAAGAATAAAAAGTCAGACTCAATCCAAAGAAGTGTCTTTGGGGTACAATCAGGCAAGTTACTAGGGTATATTGTATCTATGAGATGAATTGAGATAGACCCTTCCAAGTTCAAAGAAATTCTTGAGATGGAGGCACCAAAGATATTGAAGCAGTTAAGGGGTTTATAGGGAAGACTCTAATCCATCTGTCAATTCATAGCACAACTACCAGACAGGGCTATCCCAATTCTCATCCACTCCACAAGGGAGTAGCATACAAATGGGATGAGAAATGTGATCAATCCTTCAAAAAAATCAAGGAGTACTTACTAACACCACCAGTTCTTATGCCACCAATTCTAGGAAAACCCTTGATCCTGTATATATCGGCAACAACAACAGCCCTTAGCACTCTCTTAGCATAGCATGATGAAAATGGGAAAGAGAGAGCTATTTACTACAAATTAGCAAAACCATAGTGGGACAAGACCTAAACTATACATCCATCAAGAAGGATTTCTTAGTAGTCATGTTTTTCGCACATAAATTTAGACATTATATGCTAGCACATCAGATAAAACTCATTGCAAAGATAGACCCTCTCAAGTATCTACTTTCTAAAGCAATGCTCATAGGGTGAACGACTAAATGGGTTGTGATCTTGATAGAACACGACATTGAGTATGTGGAACACAAGGCCATTAAAGGACAAGTAATTGCAAATTAGCTGGAAGAAGCACCAATATATTCAGAGAATCCACTCATATCAAAGTTCCCTGATGAGTCCATCTTTAACATAAGTGTAGCGAATCACTGGAAAATGTACTTTGATGGATCCTACACACAACATGGGTCCAGAGTTGGAGTCTTCTTCATCATGCCACAAGGGGACTGCATACCTAAATCATATAAGGTGTCATTTCCTTGCATAAATAACATTGCAGAATATGAGACTCTTGTCATAGGGTTGAGAATTGTAGTACAATGGAATATCATGGCACTCAATTTCTATGGAGACTCACAACTTATCATTAACCAAGTCAATTATGAGCATCAAATGAAGGACGACAATTTGACTCCATTCAAGAAACTATTGGAAAGCCTCAAAGAGTTCTTCATTGTGGGTATGTGCAAGATCATCATGGAAAAAATAGGCCCTTAAGTGGCAAAAAATTTAGAAAAATCAAAGTTAGGAAACTTGACATAAAAATTTGAATAAGTTACCTATATTTTTTCAAAAATATGTAAGAATAGAATTTGTAGCAAATTGAATTTAGTTTCTAAACTACTAAGTTTATTTAAAAAAAGAAAAAATCTATTTGGTGAAAATTTGAAATTTCAATGCAGTAGTACATAAATTTCAGAGAAAAAATAAGTAGGTGTCTGTATGACCACCCTAACCACAATATAATGATAATATTTTTTTATAAGATTTTGTATATAAGTAGAGGACTCATGTCTGGATGTGATGCATATTTTTTTGTAATTTTTTCCATGTAAATAATTAATTATGAATTTTTTATTACAACTTTAAAAAAAATAAAAACTCATATGTCTAACCACCTTAACTTGCTCAAAACTTCATGAAATTTATTTTTTATTTTTTTAATCCTATAGTATGCAAAGCATAGAATGTGACACATGTTTTAGATTCAAAAAATGTGAAACTGTTTGAAAGTTATAGATGTTTTTCAATCAACCTATCAATCAAGACTTTAGTCATAATTCAAATAGAAAATGAATAATAATTAATGTTGGTGTAATTAAATGTCTTGTACCTTGTCCTAAGTCATGATTACACCTTAGTTAAGTTTACTTAGGGACCACATAGGAGGTTGTTGGAGATTTTCCCCTTTTGGTGGACTTGACATGTCATTACCACATCACCTCCACCTTTTGTGGAAACATCATGTGATTATCTCTCCACCTTTTGTGGGTGATCCACCTTTTGTGGAGATTATCACATTATCCTTTCCCACTTTAGGTGGAGTGATAACTTTTTATTGTTGTCTCATGTCATAAGATTACGACACTTGTCATAGTCTTATGCCCTCCTATGTTCTCACCTTGGCTATATAACCAAGGGGTCTCCTATGTACATTTGGACCATTGTAGAATCCTCTCATATTATTGACATTGAATATAGTTTATTTTTGTCATATTCTATTCTCTCTTTTGTACTTTCTATTAGGTCTCTAGATCTTGGGTGGCTACCTTCATAGCCAATTCTTACATGGTATCAGAGCTATTGGAGTGCCTTTAGTTAGTCTTTTGGAGAGATTCTTGGAGGGTTCCATTTTTGGCCTTGTGTTGCAGGTGCATTTTGGGAGCTTGTAGCATCAGTTCTGAGCTCACCATTGCATCCGGAGTGTCCTGAGATAGTCAGATTTTCTTTTTTTTTTGTCTCAGTTGGACATCGGAGGCCAAATCTGCAAAAGGTTGAAGATTGGAGGTGGTTACTAGATCTAGGAGCTAGCCACCACTTCGGAGCATTTTCAGCCAAAAAAGACCTCGCCATCGTGCTCAGAAGGGAAAAAACCCTAAGATCGACTGCCAATTCATCCAAATCGAAGTAAGTTGTCCGTCGAGGCAAAAAAAATTAGTAGGCCAGCCGTACAGCCAACCTGCGCAGTCGGTACGATTTTTATTTTTAAAAAAATATATATTTTTTTTATTTTCTATGAAAAATTTTTAAAAAAAACATAAAATCAAAAAAAAAAATATTTGCATTTATTGTAAAGTTTTATTTTATAAAATAAAAATAAAAAATTAAAACAAGCCCGTAGACAAAAGTCCGCGGACTCAGTACTGCAAGGCACTATCGTACCCGCCGCAGACAGTCGCGAGCCCCGCCGTCGCCACGTGGCAGAAGGCCACTGGCCGGCTATTACCACATGGCCCCCACTTCTATTGGCGGCCGATTTACTAAACTTCGACGTTTGGTTTTTCCATATTATGAATCGGCAAACAATTCCAGCGAATCTATTAAGAATATTCTGTCAGTTTTCACGGTCGAGAGTGATGGCGATGTGACGTTCATACGGCCATCAAATTTAAGCAGTTTCTGTGACGGACATCTAGCCATCAAATTTAATGCATTGAATTGCCGACGTCAGCCCTGCATAAGCACTTTTTGAAAATTTTAGACCCCCTCATGGTTGAGCTTTATGATTTTGCAGTTCATTTTCAAAGACTCATATCTTGGTCGTTTTGAGGCCTTTTTTGGTGCAATTTTTTTTTATTTGGGCTAATTTTTCGTGTACATCATAGTGGTAAAATTATTTTCTGATTTTGGTGCACAAATTTTCCAAAAAATTGGATTTGTCTTAGGTGTTGCTCGATTGTCACCATTTTATTTTTCTGCAAAATTTATTTTGTAAAAAAAAGTTCAAAAAAAAATTATAAAATTTCACAATTTTTATTGTTAGTTTTTGTTTTTTAAAAATAAAAAAATTAAAAAAATTGTACAAGTCTACGGACTTGTATAGTCCGCAGACTATACCATTAGTACCGCAAGGGTACCGCAACGGCCACCCAACCCGCCATGTGGCATGGCGTCCCACCGCCGCGCGGCCCCCACCATCTTCACCAGCCCACAGCAGCCCCCGCGTACCGATAGCTAGCCAGTAAAATCCAGCAATCAAAAATCTGACCAGCATTAAATTTTGTGCAATTTTTTGACAAGGAAAAAGAATATTCTGGCGGCATTTTCTGGCAAAAGGTGACGACATCCGTAATGGTCAAACAGCCGTTAAATTTAACCTAGAAACTATTCGCGACGTGTATACGGCCGTCAAATTTATTGCCATGAATTGATGACATCAGCACCTTTTGAAAATTTGCAGACCCCTCTCCATTGAGCTTTCTGATTTTCTAGTTCAACTTCTGAGGCTCATATCTTGGCCATTTTGAGGCCTTTTTGGTGCAATTTTTTTATTTAGGCTAATTTTTTTTGTACATCGCAGTAGTGCAATTATTTTCTAATTTTGGTGCATGGATTTTCCAGAAAATTAGATTTGTCTCAAGTGTTGCTCGATTGTCACCATTTTTGCAACTTCTGGGGCTCCATTTAGGCTCATACGAACTCCTTTTCAGGTGCCATTTCTTTTGAAAGTGCATGATTTTTTCTGAACTTCACAATGGTTCTATCAATTTGTAGTGATTGTGATCAAAAATTGTACTTTTAGCACTTGGTCATTTTTGGCCTATTTTGGCATTTGTAAAGATAAGATCTCAGTTTGGTCTTTTGAATCAGTCATTTGAGTATGTTTTAGCCTACTTAAGGCTATTGTAAAACATTGAAAATCAAAAGCCCACTTTGCTTGGCTTGCAAGTGGAAATTGTACACGCACTAATTATAAAGTGCCAAATCATCCTTTTGGGGGGGTTCTTTGATTGAGTGAATTTGGGGGGGGGGTGTCTTGAGTGATTTTGCATCTCTCTATCTTGTTATCTTTCATTTTTCTGCTATGGGTTCTCCTAATTTTCCCTTGTTAAATCCACATAATTATGCTTCTTGGAAAATTGATGCATGGAGTAAGTTAATGGAAAAAGGATTAACTCATTATATTGATGGAACTGTTGTTGCACCATCTGATCCTCAAGCTAATCATCTCTTGGCTTGCAAGTGGCAATTGTATATGCACTAATTATAAAGTGCCAAATCATCCTTTTGGGGGGGTTCTTTTATTGAGTGAATTTGGGGGGGGGGTGTCTTGAGTGATTGTGCATCTCTCTCTATCTTGTTATCTTTCATTTTTCTGCTATGGGTTCTCCTAAGTTTCCCTTGTTAAATCCACATAATTATGCTTCTTGGAAAATTGATGCATGGAGTAAGTTAATGGAAAAAGGATTAACTCATTATATTGATGGAACTGTTGTTGCACCATCTGATCCTCAAGCTAATCTTGTTGCTCATTTGGATTGGCTCACTAAAAATACTATGGCTCTTGGAACACTAAGGAAATATGTATCAAAAGATCTAATCTTTCAAATTGATAAGTGTAAAACAATTAAAGAAGCTTGGGAAAAGTTTGGTCAATTGTATGGCCAAGTTGATGAGATTAGAGGTTATCAACTTGACAATGATCTCACAATGTTAGATTCCAAGAATTTTGATACAATCCAAGACTATGTCACTAAGGAAAATGAGCTAAGAGCACAACTTAAGGATTGTGGCATTGATAAGAAGGATGCACAGTTGGTCTACAATTTGTTGGGAAAGCTTCCATTAGAATATGCAGCATTTGTTTCTAGCTTCCAAACCCATCGCTTGATAGTAGGTAGTTCTTTCACTATGCCATCATTTGATGCTTTTACAGAAATGTTGATGTTAGAGCAAGCAAAGTTGATAAGCATGGGGATTCTCAAGTCTTCAAAGTCCAAGGCTTTGGTGGCTAATCAAGGGAATCAAAGGACTCAAGGAAAGGGTTACAATAAGAAGCAGAAGCAATCTTCACCAAATCCACAAGGAGAGAACCAACAATCAACTCCTCCACAACAAATCTCAACTTCATCTTCTTCAAGAAGTACAATAATTCAAGCAAGAGGGAGCAACCAACATGTGCATATTGGAAAAAGTTTGGTCATGAGGAGAATCGTTGTCATCTTAAGGAAATTGATGAGTTGAAACACATCCTTAAGAAGAATAATATCAACTTGCCAGCTACATATCAAGAGGACTCATCTCCTTCCACTTCTTCTAAGGGAAAAGGAACAACTCTCATGGCAACAACATCTAGCTCATCACCTTCTTCATCATCTCAACATGAGAAAAATAAGGGGCAATCATTTCTTTCTTTTGTAGATTCCAATTCAGATAGGTGGATCCTTGATTCAGGAGCTTCACATCATATGACTTCGTCCAAGGATATGTACTCTTCATTTGATTCTTGTTCATCACCACCCATTTTGATGGCCAACAACACATCTTTGGCAGTTTGTGGGAAGGGTTCTATTGACGTTGAAGGTGGAGCATTTAATGATGTTCTATGTGTGCCTACTTTGTCAAGGAATATCCTCTCCATCTATCAGATTACACATAGTGGTACAGGAAAGAGTGTAGAGTTCACACCAAATTTTGTCATTGTTCAGGATTTGCATAGTAGGGCTCTTGTTGTAGTTGGGGAGGTTGATAATCGTTCTCGGTTCTACACCTTCTCATATTTTGCTCCTATTGATGATTCAGTTCACCCTAGTGTGGACACACTTGATGTGATCGAGTATGGTTACTTGAATCTTGGAGTGCTCTCTACTCCTGAGGTTCTTGAACATATTGTTGATACTCAATCTCCTACATTGACTGATGTACCTGATGATACTTGTGTTCTGACAGTTTTAGTGCCTTGTGATTTAATGCAACAGTGCATACCTTTTCTTCCAACAACAGCTTCATGGGATGACTACTTGACAGACATTGGCAGTTTGTTTGTGGAGTCCTACATTGCAGATTTGGGAGACACATTTGATTACTTACATCTTCTCTTTGATGAAGGTGATTCTTCTTCAGTTGTTGTGAGGGAACACTCTGAGCCTCCTCTACACGATCAGTCTTTCGAGGTTGATGTTATTGTGGATGCATCTTTACAGCAGTTGGAGGAGGCCACTTTCTCTTTTGAGGAGACATCGTCTTTGGAGTATGTTCTACCTACATCCTTGCTAGATCTTGAGTTGTCTTTTTCAGCAGATCAGAGTGTTGTTGCAAAGGGGTTCTCACAGTTTCTGGGAAGTGACTTCATTGCAACTTCACATGGTTTGGGAAAGGCATCTTTCAGCATCAACACAGGGACATTTGAGCAAATTTCAGAGACTTCTTACATTTTGAGGGTTCTTCCTTCTTCACTTGTGGATTGGGGAGACTTCATTCATACACCTTTGGTATTGTTTCTTCCCAAGGGGAGGAACATTGTTCGATAGTTTTGGAGCAGCTTCTTCATTCCTTCTCAAGCATCTTCCATGGGTGATCATTGTACATTAAGGGGGGGCTACCTTGTCTCTCTTCTTCTCTTGTATGGGGGGGACTTTTTCCTCACATGGGGTTTTTTCCTTCTCATGCTATATTCATAGGCTTTTGTATCTCATCTCTCTTTTGGGGGGTAGTTTTTTCCCATTGGGTTTTTCTATCTTTTCTCCACTTTGTGAGAGATTGCATTGCATTTGTACATGGGTACCTAATATGGCCTAGTAGCTGGGACCCATCTTGCATTATTTGCATTTGTGTACATTCTCCCTAAGTTGCACTTAATGGGGGGTGTTGGTGTAATTAAATGTCTTGTACCTTGTCCTAGGTCTTGATTACACCTTAGTTAAGTTTACTTAGGGACCACATAGGAGGTTGTTGGAGATTTTCCACTTTTGGTGGACTTGACATGTCATTACCACATCACCTTCACCTTTTGTGGAAACATCATGTGATTATCTCTCCACCTTTTGTGGGTGATCCACCTTTTGTGGAGATTATCACATTATCCTTTCCCACTTTAGGTGGAGTGATAACTTTTTATTGTTGTCTCATGTCATAAGATTACAACACTTGTCATAATCTTATGCCCTCCTATGTTCTCACCTTGGCTATATAACCAAGGGGTCTCCTATGTACATTTGGACCATTGTAGAATCCTCTCATATTATTGACATTGAATATAGTTTATTTTTGTCATATTCTATTCTCTCTTTTGTACTTTCTATTAGGTCTCTAGATCTTGGGTGGCTACCTTCATAGCCAATTCTTACATGGTATCAGAGCTATTGGAGTGCCTTTAGTTAATCTTTTGGAGAGATTCTTAGAGGGTTCCATTTAGTTTGTCATAATTCAAATAGAAAATGAATAATAATTAAGAATAATAATTAATGTTGGAGTTCCTTTAGTTAGTCATAATTCAAATAGAAAATGAATAATAATTAATGTTGGTGTAATTAAACATCTTGTACCTTGTCCTAGGTCTTGATTACACCTTAGTTAAGTTTACTTAGGGACCACATAGGAGGTTGTTGGAGATTTTCCACTTTTGGTGGACTTGACATGTCATTACCACATCACCTCCACCTTTTATGGACACATCATGTGATTATCTCTCCATCTTTTGTGGGTGATCCACCTTTTGTGGTGATTATCACATTATCACCTTTCCACTTTAGGTGGAGTGATAGCTTTTCATAGTTGTCTCATGTCATAAGATTACGACACTTGTCATAATCTTATGCCCTTCTATGTTCTCACCTTGGCTATATAACCAAGGGGTCTCCTATGTACTTTTGAACCATTCTATCATCTCATATTATTGACATTGAATACAGTTTATTCTTGTCATATTCTTTTCTCTCTTTTTTGTGCTTTCTATTAGGCCTCTAGAAAATAACACATACCCTGATATCACATTTGAGTAGATACCTAGAGAAAATAATAGGGTGGTGAATGTTATGGAAATAATTGGATTAGAACTTGATGTCTCATGCAACATCCCTAAGCAAGAATTCCTTGTAGAGAAGCTTCTCGTACAAGCATTCGAGGTGCCAAAAGTCTGAATTTGTGTGTGAAATCGTTGGTCCCGGTGATCCTTGCTATCATGATATATAAAACTACTTGAGAATAGGAGTCCTTGTTGCTGATATAACCTCGAACCTTAAAAGTTCATTTGTAAAGAAGTCATCCTACTTTGTTATCCTAGGAGACACCCTATATTGTAGGAGTATTGAAGGAACCCTTTTGCGAAGCCTAAACGTTGAGGAAGCTTTGACTACTTTAACCAAGGTACACAATGGAATTTGTGGGTCGCATTTGAGTGGTATGACCTTGGCTAAGAAATTATTGAGGATTGTGTACTATTGGCCTACAATGGAAAAGGAAGCTCACAATTATGTTCAAAACTGTTTGCAGGTTCAGAAACATGGGGATCTCATCCATGCACCAGCTCAGGAGCTCCACCCAATCATTACGCCTTGGCCCTTTTTACAATGGGGGCTCGATCTTGTCAACAAAATCACCCTCACCTCATCCAGTGACATAAGTTTATCATTACCACCAAGGAGTACTTCACGAACTAGGTAGAAGCAATTCCCATGACCTATATCACAGGAAAGTAGATATCCAAGTTCATCTTGAATTACCTAATTTTCCACTACGATATCCCTCAAGACATTATCTCAAATAACGAGACACCTTTCAAAAACCAGGATGTTTGAGACCTATGCAAAAAGTTCAATATCCAACATCGCTTTTCCATTCCATACTACCCCTAGGGAAATGACAAAGCTAAGGCTACAAATAAAACCATTTTGAAAATCCTAAAGAAAATAATCAATGACGCTAGTCATAACTGGAACCTATAGCTGAATCTTGCTTTATGAGCCTATCAAACGAATATCCACACACCAACAGGTGCCACCCCTTTCTCCCTAGTCTATGGATTAGAATCCATCCTACCCATTGAGATTGAGCTCCCACCGCTGAGAATATCATTGCAAAATCTCATCACAAATGAAGAATACCAAGTATCACTATTAAACGAGTTTGAATTATTGGATGAGCGGCACATGGATTCCTTAAACCATTTGCAATTCTACCAGAACCATCTCAAGTGAAGCTACAACAAGAAGATCAGGAGTTGGCCCTTTCAAGTCAGAGAACTTGTGTTGAAGGAGAATCAAAAGAATTTACCATATCTAGATAGCATGGGAAAGTTTGAAATTGGTTGGAACCTTTCATCATCACAGTAAGCTACAAGTCAAGAGCATATCAGTTATCAACACCAAAAGGTGAACCTCTATAGGAGCCCATGAATAGCTCCCATCTCAAAAAGTTTTATGCCTAATTTTCCAAGGTGTAAATCCAAAAATCCAAAAAAAAATCAAAATATATATATATATATATATATCCAAAAAAAAATCAGAAAAAGGATTGAAAACAGTAAAGAAAAAAATCGTCCTCTAGTGGAAACCACTTCGGTGGCGCTTTAAGAAAGTACCTTTGGTGAAAACCTGGAAAACATGTACCTTGTGTAAATAAACACTCTCCATCAATCACAACCCCTATGGCTCATTCTGTATCATTCATCCATTGCACTTCCATCACATCCTTTTGTCACCCATTTGCATCTGCATTGTAGCTTGATCCTATGTTTGTATCACGATACGTCCTAGTACTACTTGGCCCATGCCCAAGGTCATTTTCTCCTGTCTATATCAAACTAGTCTATTGCATCACACAAGGGGCATGTTCTTATAACTGCATAAAATCATATTCATGTATATTCTAGAAGTCTTAACTAAATAAAAAAATCCAAAAACATCCAAAACATATCAAAATCCCAAAACAGGTCAAAAATTCAATCAAAAACAAAGTTGTCTTGTTGAACTACGGGTCTCTAAGCTCTGAACATAAGCAAGGTTGATCTTGGTTTATCCCTGGAGACACTTAATTCAGTCCTTTAAGAGTCCATCATAATAAATTGACAATCCATTTGTTCATATCTCATCAAATAAATGAGTTTTTTTCAGTCAAACTACGGGTCTCTGAGCTCTAAACGTAGGCAAGGTTGATCTTGGGTCATCCCCCGAGACACTTAGGTCAGTCCTAGGAGTCTGTCATATAAATTGATAATCCATATGTTCATATCTCATCAAATAAACAAGTTTGTGTCAGTCAAACTACATGGTCTTTATGTGTATAACGTAGGCAAGGCTAATCTTTGATCAACCCCTAAGGCCCCTAGGATAGGTCTTTAGGTTAGTCTCTTGGTCAAAATCTCAGAAAACCCAAAAACATTTGAAATTTTGAAAATAAAAACATTTCAAAAACATCAAAAAAATCCAAATATTTGAAAAAAAAAATCCATCCATCCCCATCTTGCTTTCACCTAAAATAAACATTCACTCATAATAAATGGTCATCATCCTCAACCTTTGGTGAAACGGTCAGAAACAAGTCTAACAGGTTAAAAATGAAAAACTCAAATGTTAAAAGTATTAATTCTAGGTTAGTAAGTAAAAAAGTTGGTCAACTCTTGGTACTAATAGCTCATCATCCACTTTGTCCCAAATCATCTGATAACATCATGTCCTAGGATGCATCATTCCTACAATGGACATCAACATCAGGTATCATTGTAGTTTAGTCTTGGATAGCAGTATGAAGAACATTATCTTGTTTGTTTACTTGGTCTTTTTCTTTTGACTTATCTTATTGTGCTCATTCCAATGACCTCTCGATGATTCCCAAATAAAGGTATTTAGAGAGAAAGGAATGAGGCAATGATCATTATCTTTCTATGCTTGTTGGATGTTCTTGTAATATAACCTTGGTCATTCGTGCTTTTTTTAGTTTGTAGGGAGGGTGTTCTAGGTGTCTTATTGACCACATAGGAAGGTTTTCCTTTCTATGTTTTGGTCTAAGATGTTTGAAATATCTAAACTACATTCTAAATAAGGTTTTGTATGTTAGGTGTGAACAGGAGTACTCCTATTTGATTGTCGATTCAAAGTCCATCACACTAGGCACAACGCCATCTTGGTTCTATATACCTTGATGCATCGTGCCTATGTGTGTTATCAAACATAAGGTAAGTAGCCCTTTTAAAAATCCCAATTCCTGATAAAACAATGCATCATCATCATCATTATCATCTCTAATAAAGTCTTGTAGATCATGGACTTGTTGGATCCTCTTATCTTCATCTCATTTCTTCTTTCTTCTCTTCACGTTAACATGGTACCATGACAGTTAATCAAAAAACATCACCAATGCATCCATCTTGCATCCACAAACTGTCAGCATGCAACATATAATCCATATCATTAAGGAAACATTGATCATCTCACACGGATTGCATTTCATTATTGCATAATATAGATTGGTTATTCTAAGCATCTCAAAAACCATACATTTGCATCCATTGCATAATCATAAAAGAATCATCATATCATCCATTTGCATAATCATATAAGAATCATCATATCATCCATTTGCATAATCATATAGGCATCATCATACCATTCATACATACATCATCATATCATACATGAAAAAGATACTGAAAAAGAAAGGAGCATGTCATAACATCCCATACATATAACATCATCTATTAGGGGGATAATATAGATTTGTTAGTCTAAACATATTAAAATCATTTGCATATCATAACTTTTACTTCCATACATCCATACTCCATACATCATCATCATAAAAAGTGCATAGAAAAGGTATTGAAAAAGAAATAAATCCATGACACCCATAAAACATTTGCATAATCATACATCACATCACATCATATAGAATCACATCGCATATAGAAAAGTAAATACATCATCCATAAATGCATAAATTAAATGGACACATCTCATAATGAATTAATCATGTCATATATATATAAATGTAACTACCATGCTACAAATCAGGATCAAATGTATGTGTATCAATCAATGAATACAAATTCCCATGGGGCTATAAAAAATAGAGCACATGGATCTCAAAAAATCAAGTGTCATTGATCAAAACTATGTGAGCTAGCCCTGGTGGCTGCTCCCCTCACCAACCTACCTCTCTCCCTGGTCCTACCTATACCTTGTCTACTGAGAAACTCTGGCACCCAAGCCGCTGCAGGCATTGCCTATCAATAATGCACCTTGTAATACTCGGCCTGTCTCACAGCATCATGGTACATCCATCTCAAGATTGTCCTACCCTGTGACATTGTGGCCATGCTATCTAGTTGTTGTCACCTGTTGACCTCCTGTGCTAGCTACAGCTCTGTTGTCTATCATTGCTACCTCTTCTGATCTCGCTCCTATCTAGCCTAGTCCCTCTCTATTGTCAATGTTTGCACCTAGCTTAGAGCACTTGTAGCTATTGTATCAAGGCATCTCTCTGATCACGCTGAGGTGGTAGAGGTGGTGGTGGTGATGGTTGATCCCTCTAAGGTGGCTACTAGTCCCTTTGAGGTGGTTGTTGATCCCTGGGCTAGTCCCTCTACTGGTGCCCATCCCTCTAGTCTGACTGGCGTGGAGGTGGTTCTCCTCCTCCTGCAGGAACCTGTCCCCTCCTGGTTGTCCTCCCTCAAGGTCTCCACTATGGAAGTGTTTCCCCTAGAATTGTCAGTCGAATGGGAGGCCTGAACCAATCATCATAGGCATGTGCGGTGCCTGGATTTTCCTGTACCTAATCATAGGCCCATGGCCTAGCCACCAGTTACCTAAAAGAATCAACTGCATCTAATGCTAGGATCATCTAATCCCATGTTGTCTCTCTAGTGGACTAGGAAAATATAGCCACATATTGATCATTTGGGTGGTCCTACGCGTCCCCAATTTGTCTTGCTATCCTATCAGGTAGGTAGTGCTTGATAGTATTATGCTCACACCCCTGCATGAGCTGATCTTGGCATAGAATAATTGTTGTACATCGTCGTACTAGGTCGGAATCTATAGCCAAGGTCTCCAAGTAAACATTGTCATCTCATCCCAAGACCCTCTGCTAGTGGGGTAGGCTAGGCTATCCTATGTGCATAAATGTGAGGCTTCCCCTATACCTCCAAACTATTGAGTCGTCAAGCTCGACATCGACCATTGTAACCCTCAGTCAAAGCATGACTATGTGCTCCCATGCCCAAATGTGTAAAAGTGTGACCTCGACACCAATCACTTTGATGTCACAATAGGAAAACTCATGCAAATCATGATATAGTGAGGCCAACATCACTTGTCCCCAAGAAAAATAGAACTTCCTAAATAGAATCCACTCCTAAGCTAGACCCCATCCCCAACTGAAATATCGACCTCGTCAATCTGGAGCCACTAGTCCTGAAATGATCGTTGCCACAATCAGGCAGAAAGTCAACACCCAACATTTGTAGTAGTCAAGATCAATTTGACCCTCGGTAAATACAATCTCATTTGTCCCCATGATCTCATAATAGGCATCGATACCAGCATCCATGGCATATATCACACTCTCACCATGGATGGGAAATCACAAAATATGCCAGACGTCCTCTAATGTGGCAGTTGCCTCGCTAGGGGGAGGATGAAAGGATGATGTCTTGTTGTGCCTTTGCTCAGCTAACATGGTCATCATCGCCAGATGGGTCCTAATTGCAAGTGCGTAGGAAACATACCAAAGGTTGATCGTGCCAAGGTGCTTCTATAGCAACTCATGTAAACTGCTCAATCTGCTAAGCACTGAGGATTAGTGCTCATGTGAATGTATAGGTTCCTTGTCCTCCTACACCCATGAAGTCACAATGTCAAGTTTTGAAAAAAGATTGGACCCTTTTTAAATTTTTCAACACTGAAACAACAAATGTGTCACTATTTGCAAAGGTGTCGCTCTTTGAAAACTCCAAATTGCAATGCTAGGACCCCCCCAAAGTGCAAAACAAGCCACAACATCACTTTTCGATGTGCGGGCTTGTTTGACCAGAAACCCTAAAGACCTAACTAGAGTGTGACGTCACCATTTGCAATGGTGTCACCCTTTGGAGTTTGTAACCTAAAACCTAAACTACGACGTGAAGTCACAAATCACAGTAGCGACACTCTTTGAAGCTAAGTGTCGTTAATTATACACTTTTAGTGCCACTATATAGCAACATTGGACTTTGTGACCCTTCAAAACATAATAAATGTGCACAAAAATTGAAATTAAAGGTCAGGTTAGGATAACATACCATTGGTCCTGTGCCTAGAGGTTCTTGGTATGTGGTGACTGATCATGCTATACTATATAGCCCAAGGTATACTGTACACCCCGGCCCCCTATCCTCGCTGAGGTTCGGGGCTAGGTTGGGCCTCGAGTGGGGGTTCGGGGGTGCAACCCTCAAGAAAAAAAAAATTGCCATTTTTTTCGCATCATCAGCGAAAAAGGAAAATTCTTTGAAAAAGAAAGAAAATAGACTTTGTAAAACCCTAATTCTGGAAGCTTCTAAAAGCTTGTTAAAAGGGGTTGGGATGGGGGTTATAGTATGATGAAAAACATGATTATTCGCAAGATTGTAATAGGTTTTGCACTGGATAATAAAAGTATTGGATCGCTGGGGTTTGGTGGATGTATCCTAGATTGGGTGAACCACGTTAAATTCTCTATGTTATGATTTATTCTATGTGTTTTAGTTTCTTTGTTTATTATTTAAATTTGCATTTAATTGTTAGATATCTACCATCTCTAACCCTAACAAGTGGTATCAAAGCGATTTGTGTTTTCTATTATCATCTATAGGAAGGTCTCACAGCTGAGTGGGAGTCTCACAGTTGAGTGGGAGCAATGGCAGACAAGGGTAAGAAGGTTGAGAAGTTTAACAGGCAGAACTATCAGATATGGAGGATGCAGATGGAGGACTATCTCTATTAGAAGGATTTATGGCGGCCATTGGAAGGGAAAGCCAAGAAACCTGCAGCAATGTCAGATGAGGACTGGGAGATCTTGGATAGAAAGGCTCTTGGCAGTATTCGTTTATGCCTAGCACAATCGGTGGCATTCAATATTACAACAGCAAAGACAACTCAAGAGTTGATGGAAACCCTGGCGGCTATATGAAAAGCCTCCCGCTTCGAATAAGGTATTTCTTATGAAGCGTTTATTTAATATGAAAATGGTAGAAGGTGGGTCAGTTACTGATCATTTGAATGAGTTTAATACGGTCACCAGTCAATTAACTTCTGTAAAAGTAAACTTTGATGAAGTTAGGGCTCTTTTGATTCTATGTTCTTTGCCTAAAAGCTGGAATAGCTTGGTAATGGTTGTTAGCAATTTTGTTTCTGGTTCAAATACATTGAAATTTGATGATGTTGTTGGTGTTATTTTGAGCGAGGAAATTTGTAGAAAAATCTCAGGTGGAACATCCACATAAGGTAGTGTTTTGAATGTAGAAAGCAGGGGAAGAACAAAGGAGAGAGGTAACAATTCTAGAAGTCGTGGGAAGTCACGAGGTAAATCAAAGGACAAAAGGTCCCAATCTATAGACAAGAGGGATTGTTGGTACTGTGGTAAGCCAGGTCATTTGAAGAAAGATTGTTGGTCTCAGAAAAATAAAGATGGAGACAACAAGGAAGGAAGCAAAGAGGAAAATGTGGTAAGTAATAAATCTAATGAGGATGCTTTGATTCTTTCCCTTGATAATGCTGATGATTCTTGGGTATTAGATTCAGGGGCTTCATTTCATGCTACCCCCCACAGAAGTTATTTTCTTGATTATGTCCAAGGGGATTTTGGGCTGGTTTATTTAGGAGATAACAAACCCTGTCAGATTGTTGGAAAGGGAAGAATCAAGATTATGTTGCAAAATGGGAATATTAACTACTATGTGAAGTAAGGCATGTTCCAAAGTTAAGTAGAAATTTAATTTCAACAGGGCAACTAGATGATGAAGGTTGTGTTGTTATATTTAGTGATAAAAATTGGAAGGTCACAAAGGGTGCCTTAGTAGTAGCAAAAGGTGTGAAAGTAGGCACCTTATATCTTTGTATAGGTCATACTGTTCCTTCTACTTTAATTGTTATAGAAAAGAGTCAATCTGCAGGAATAGTTGTTGCAGTTTAGCAGGTAAAAGATCATACAGTTGATGTGGACTCTGAATTAGTATTGTGGCATAATAGACTTGGGCATATGAGTGCAAAAAGTATGAAAGTACTTCATTCAAATAATGTTTTACCAGGTCTAAAATGTGTTAATATGGATTTCTGTGAAAGTTGTGTGTATGGAAAACAAAAGAGAGTTAGTTTTCTCAAGGATGGGAAGCAAAAGAAAGATGAGAAATTAGAGCTTGTGCATACAGATGTATGGGGACCAGCTCAGGTATCTTCTCTCGGTGGCTCTTTGTATTATGTTACATTCATTGATGATGCAACTAGGAAGGTATGGATTTATTTTCTTAGGCAGAAATTTGATGTATTTGAAACTTTTAAAAAATGGAGAAGCTTGGTTGAAAATGAGACAGGTAAAAAGATAAAATGTCTCAAATCTGATAATGGTGGTGAGTATTGCAGTAAAGAATTTGAAGATTATTATTCCTCTAATGGTATTTGTAGGCAAAAAACGGTTCCAAGGACTCCACAAGAAAATGGAGTGGTTGAGCGTATGAATAGAACAATAATGGAGTGTGCACGGACTATGAGATTGCATGTTGGGTTGCCTTTAAAAATGTAGGAAGAGGCTGTAAATACTGTTATTTATTTAATCAATAGAGCTCCCTCTAATCCTTTGGGTTGTGGTATTCCAAAGGAAGCATGGAAGGGTAAGAAGGTGAGTTATTGTTTTCTCAAAACCTTCGGTTGTGAAGCATTTGCACATGTAGATTTTGAAAATAGAACCAAGCTTGATGCAAAATTAAAGAAATGTGTATTTGTTGGATATGGCATTGATGAATTTGGTTATAGGCCTTGGGATTTTAAAAATCAAAAAATTGTGAGAAGCAGGGATGTCATATTCAATGAAAAAGTGATGTACAAAGATCTGTTGCTGCAGCATGAGAAGAAAATGATTCTGTAGTGTTGGATGATATTCCCAACAATGATGTTTTAGTGGTTCCTCATGCTAGGCAACAATAGCAGCAACAAATACCACAAACTCCTGTTAGATGATCTTCAAGGGTAAGTAGACCTCTAGAAAGGTTCTCTCCCTCTTTGTATACTATTATGTTAACTGATGCTGGTGAACCAAAATATTATGATGAAGCTATGCAAGTGGATACCAAGGTTCAGTGAGAGCATGGAATGAAAGAAGAAATGGAATCCTTGCTGGAAAATCAGACTTGGGAATTATGCAAGTTGCCTGCAGGGAAAAAGGATTTACCAAACAAATGGATTTATAGACTGAAAGAGGATGGAGGTAAAAAATGATTTAAAGCCAGATTAGTTATAAAAAGATTTGCACAGAAAAAGGGTATTGATTTTGATGAAATTTTTTCTCCTGTTGTTAAAATAACTTCTATTCGTATTGTTTTAAGTATTGTGGTTGTTGAAGATTTGCATTTAGAATAGCTTGATGTTAAAACAACCTTTCTCCATGGTGATTTGGAAGAGGAAATATATATGGTTCAATAGCCACAAGGATTTGAGGTCAAACGTAAGGAGAAACTAGTGTGCAGATTGAAGAAAAATTTATATGGCTTGAAGCAAGCACCTCGACAATGGTATTTGAAATTTGACAGTTTTATGGTTGAGCAAGGCTACAGCAGGTGTAATTCTGACCATTGTGTTTATTTTAAGAGGTTGGATAATGACAGCTACATTATTTTATGCTTATATGTTGATGACATGCTTGTAGTTGGGTCTAACATGGATCACATAAGTGAGTTAAAAAAACAGTTAGCAAAATCTTTTGCTATGAAGGATTTGGGTGCAACAAAGCAAATCCTTGGTATGAAAATTTGTAGAGATAGGAAAAACAAAAAATTGTTTTTATCTCAGACTAATTATGTTGAAAAGGTGTTGTGGAGATTTCATATGGAGAATGCAAAAGCTATCAGCACACCTTTGCCTAGTCATGGTAAATTGACTAAAGATATATGTCTAAAGACACAAGAGGGGGAAGAAAAAATGTCCAAGGTACCATATGTTTCAGCTGTAGGCAGTTTAATGTATGCCATGGTATGCACGAGACCAGATATTGCACATGTCGTAGGAGTTGTTAGTAGGTATTTGAGTCATCCAGGAGTTGAGCATTGGAATGCAGTAAAATGGATTATTAGGTATTTGAGAGGTACATCCAATAAGTGTTTATGTTTTGGGGGCTCTAATACTGATTTAAAAGGCTATGTTGACTCAGATTTGGCAAGGGATATAGATACCAAGTGGAGTACCACAGGTTATGTATTCACAGTTGGTGGAACAGCAGTAAGTTGGATTTCTCGATTGTAAAAGGTGGTTGTTTTATCCACCACAAAGGCAGAGTATGTTGCTACAATAGAAGTAGCAAAGGAGATGATATGGCTGCAACTTTTCATGGATGAGTTGGGAAAACAACAGGATGGAAATTACTTATTTAGAGACAGTCAGAGTGCTATACATCTTACAAAGAATTATGCCTTACATTCTAAAACAAAACACATACAATTGAAATATCATTTCATTCGGTCGGTGTTGGAAGATGGATAGGTCAAGCTAGACAAGATAAATACAGATGTCAATCCAGCGGATATGTTTATGAAGGCGGTGCCAAGGGAGAAGCTGAGCTCCTCTTCAACTTCGGATGGCCTTCAAGGTTGAATTCAAGTATAACAAAGCAGTAGGGTCCAAGGTCCTTATTTCCAGTGGGAGCTATAAGTGCAGCAGTGTTGTCCAGGATTAGTCTCCAAGTGGGAGGTTGTGATGCTGTCGAGCTTGATTAGTCTCCAAGTGGGAGATTGTTGGTATGTGGTGACTGATCATGCTATACTGTATAGCCCATGGTATACTATACACCCCGGCCCCCTATCCTCGTCAGGGTCTAGGGCTGAGCTAGGCCCCAAGTGGGGGTTTAGGGGCGGCAGCCTGTGAAAAGTAGGGGTTCGGGGGCACAGCCCCCGAGAAAAAAAAATTTGCCATTTTTTTCGCGTCGTCAGTGAAAAAGGAAAAATCTCTGAAAAAGAAAGAAAACCGACTTTGCAAAACCCTAATTCTGGAAGCTTCTAAAAGCTTGTTAAAAGGGGTTGGGATGGGGGTTACAATATGATGAAAAATGCGATTATTCACAAGATTGTAATAGGTTTTGCACTGGATAATAAAAGTATTGGATGGCTGCGGTTTGGTGGATGTAGCCCATATTGGGTGAACCACATTAAATTCTCTGTGTTATGATTTATTCTGTGTGTGTTTTAGTTTCTCTATTTATTATTTAAATTTGCATTTAATTGTTAGATATCTGCCATCTCTAACCCTAACAGAGGTCGCTGGTACACTCGAACTCGCTCGAAAATGTGTCAAGGAAGCACTCTTTGCACCATTTTGCACAAGGTTCAGAGCTCAAAATGATGAAAATTCTAAAGGATGAGTGTGAAAATGAATTGAAAGTGACCCCTTGAAGGCTATTTAAGCATGAAAAATTAGGGTTTTTCAACTTGTTTTAGCCGTCAAGCTAGGGTTTTGTGCCCCAACCCTGTTTTTTCCCAATTGAAGCTCGTTTTGCATCCTTTTTCCACATTTTGGCATGTTTTTAGCATCTTGGAGCCTTTTTGGACATGTTGGGCAGCTTGTCTTCTTCTTTCACGAGATCACCCAAAAATCCAAATTTTCATCTGATTTCTCAAGGGGGCAGTATAGTAGCGTAATTCTTCTGCTGGGGCAGCAATGGGATTATCTAAAAAGTAAAAAAAAAAAAAAATGATCTTGGTAAGGTTATTCTTTGAACCAATGCAGAAGGTACATTGCTTTAAAGAGGGGTAAAATGTAGACACGTGAATTATACTAATTGATATCGTACACTTGATCTTGATTTACTAACACTAATTCTACCTAAATCATCTCTCTGCTAACCCTTTAATTATCAAATAATATTTATTTGATTAAATTCATCATAATTCTTGTGATAATTAAATAAATCAACTTTATTTGATTAAGTCACTATCTTCTATTAATTAAATAAATTATTTTATTTGGTTAATCCTAATGTTCCTCTTTTAATCAAATAAATCACTTTATTTGATTAAATCATATATCTTTCTTTAATTAAATAAATTACAATTTATTGATTAAATCTAACATTATCCCTTTTAATTAAATGAATCAAATCTTATTTAATTAAATCTAATATCCAGTATTTCTCTAATTTTGGTTTAAATAAATCCAAAAATCTAAGTCAAAATGTCAAATCAAGCTAATCTCCATCTAAGTTAATTAAATCTTAATTAACTCTAACTCTAATCCATCAAATCCTCTAGATTTTGCAACTTGTGCAAGTAAATCAATTTAATTGATTTATAAATTCTTCTATTTTCATTCAAAAGGGAATCTAGTTGGAATATTCTCTCATTTTGAACTCTCCCTGCTAAAAGGTCTTGTCCTCCAACATGGCATTTATATCTCTTACAAGTCATTTTTCTTGAGCCAAGTGGCATTAACTCCTCTTCCACATCTTCCTCCACAAGCCAACTTTCAAATTTCAAATTCCCACCTAATTGCACTTATTTGCACATTGATCAAAATGTGCTCCACCTCTCTTCAATAGCATGTTTACAAGTGGCACTTTGTTATTGGATCATATTTAATCCCACATCCTTCATGTTTCCCATTCCTCCATCCTTCTTTCCTATAAATGGAAGGCTTTTCTATTGATTTTGGATCCACAATCTTAGGCATTTTGCACTATCCACTACTTGATGCATTTGATTTCATCCACAATTTCATCATACAAGAGCTTACCAATGGTTGGGAAAGGGCTACTTTCCACATCAAAGTAGCACCAATCCACTATGGGATAGGTATGCACCATGCTTTTTGTATGATCTCTATTAGTTTATTTGATCTTTTGTTATTTTGTTTGCATTATGAATCATGTTGGAGTATTTCATAGAGATGTTATTTTTTCCTTGCTTTAGATGACTAACCATGCTAATGTGTGCTAAATTTTAAGCATATGAAGATTTTAGAATCTACACCAATATATGAACATGAAAAGTTCCTAGAATGGCTATAGACCTAGGCCTAAGCTATAATGTTTTCAAAGAAATATGTAGCAAAATTCTTAGCTTGTGCATGGTTGTAGAGTCTAGGACCGTATTTGTCCCTTAGGATGATGAAATAAGATGAATCAATCAAGTTTTCCACCTTGCATTTGGAGGATACTACACATGAGTAGTGGTATCATAGTCTTATCACTCAGTTCCATTAATCCATCACCTCATATGATGAACTCAAAAATTAATTATTGAGATGTTTGAAAAAGGACTCTAAGGTTTATTTCAAATATTTAAGTCAACTTGAATAGTGTGGTTCAATGGGGAACTATGGAATAGATTTTCAAAATCTATCGATAATGGTGCTAGAAATTATAGAGAGAAGATTGACTGTGCTCTTCATCAAAAATTTAGCTAAACCTCTCAAGGGGATGGTCAAGGATTTTGAACCACCTACACTAAGAGAGGTAATTAAATGGGCATTGGCACTAGAGACATCCTTGCTAAAAAATTATCTATAGACCAAAAATTCATTCCAAAGAAGCCTTCTCACAAAAAATTCCAATCCAAGAGTTTCCCATTAAGACTATACATTTAGGTGAGGAATCAATTAAGGAGGAAGAAGTTATGTTTTAGCTACAAGGAGCCATGGTCTCCTAGACATAGGTTTCTTAGGAAAGGATGAGTGCATTAAATTTAGGTATTTTTTTTTATCATGAATTCGGATATGAGGATCCCAAATTGTAGAGTGAAAAGAACCAAAATGTGATATTGGAGAAGAAGAAAACCAACCAAAAAAACAAGGAGCCATGATGAGAGATACTCCTTCCATGCTCTTTGTCACTCCAAGGTACAACCCCTTTTGAATATGTGGAGTTATATGAAGTCAAATGGTGATGGTACTAATTGGAATTAGTCCCACTAATAACTTCAATGATGAGGAATTGGTGACCAAGCAAGGCCTCAAGATGTTGGTCTTTAAAGGTTTCAATACTATGGTGGATAACAATTTCACCATCAAATGCAACAAAAATATGTCTTAGCTAATTATTAATCTAGGAGGATATGATATGAAGGATGAACTCTATGTTGTTATTATATGATGCATATGGTCCTAGATATCCAATGACTTCACCCATTAGGAGAGATCACATAAAAAATCTAGACCATGGAACTAAAGTTTTAGTTGGATGAAAAGAAGTGATATTATGGGGAATGAGAAATAAAGCATCGAGGATTGTACCAAATAAGAGAATGGAGAGAATTTTCTTCCATGGGAAAGTAGCATGGGAAGCTTATTGTTTTGGACTAGATCAAAAAATCTATTGAAGGAAAGAAGGCATTTCATTTGGATAAGAAAAGTATCTTAGACAAGCATGATAAAGTATTCCAAAAAATTCCTCCATGGAGATTGTTGGACAAAGGCCTTAAGCATATCATTGAGTCAAGGAGGAGGGTGCTAAGTTCATCATCACTACTCCCTATTGCCAAGCTCTAGGAGACATAAAGAGGAATTCAAAAAGGGAATTAAGGAATTTCTATAAATAGGGCACATCAAACATTTAACTTAAATCTCTTTACTTCCTCTATATTTTTGGAGAAGAAGAAATATGGAACAATATCGATGTGGATTGGCCATAGGGAGATTCTACATAGAATAAGGGTGCACAATGCACATTTAATAGACTAAAAGAGGTAATAAAGACTTGGATCAAATGAATATACTTGGGGAGCACTATTACATCAATACCTACCACATGACAATCAATATTACATTAATCGTGGCCTTGTATGGGTATGAAGCCTAAATATTAATTTATCTCGATATAGTGGGTAGAAGGTACTAGGAGCAAGTGATTTGATCAAATAGAGACATGGCATTCTAAAGTTACTCGAGAATAACTTAGTACCAATAGGTAAAGGAATACTCAGTCATTCTATCCTAAATAAAAAATAATTACAAATTACTAGATACATGTATACTTATTATTACTAAGTGAAATATTATTTTTATGTCCCAAAGCCACCTTCATCGATTATCCAAGAATACTTTTTACCTTCAAGGCCAAGGATATGTCATCAAGAAGGAAAAAAGGGGGCTCGTCAATATATTGTAGATGGATAAATGCTAACAATGAGAGTGGGTGGCCTCTCCTACACTTTTGACTTAACTTAAATCTAAGAGCGTATTCCTAGAGGAAACCTTATAGGTTTGTACATCAAATAAAATATAACATTACAACAAAAATCAGTAGCTACACTCAATGTACACTTCACCTCAATTATTGTCACTAGGTCAAAGACAAATATGCTACATATATCCTCTACTATATAGTTGATAAAACCTTACAAATTATAAATTAATGAACTCAACGGTAAATCTTGCCAAGAACTAGTCTAATAGAATCACACATCATGTTTACAACTAAGTAGATTTAGCATAAATACTTTTAAGCTTCATTTCCAACCTCCAACCATGTCATGATTTAATAAGGCTTGGGTCTATGGGATAATTACATTATTAATTTCTTACCTAAAGTGACTTATCTTTACTTTATAAGTTCCTCATGATTTCAAGATGCTCCATAAGAAAATGTTAAATATAGTATTCAACTGAAAGAACAAATTACATTTAGATTACTAGATTTATCCATTCCTATATTGATGTGTCACAAGTATAATGAATAGAAAATATTTTAGGTACCATGATTTAGTTAATTAATTATGTCTAATTTGATAAATTAAAAATACTCTAATTGAATTTAATTCAATTTGGGGTATTACATTATGGTAGAAGAGAATGGTTGAAAAATGAAAGGCATAAAGTTCATTAATATTGAGGTTATAAGTTGACATGAAAAAATCATAATCAAATAAGGTTTACAAGTATATAATTTACATGATATCCAACCATAACAAGAACATATGCAATGATACCATCTATAACATTTTTTAGGGGAAATAGAATAAACATTATGTACAAGTTACTTTGATAATGCATTTATCCTTTTCCACTCATAATTTATAGTAGGAGAACATCTATAATGAAATTATACTAATTGCATTCTAGCATGTACAAACAACATATAATGAATCTCCCTACACTATAATTAACTGAACCTTTCAATAGTATATTAAATATTATTTTCTATGCACAAATATCTATAACAATTATCAAAACTAAGACTCCAAGTAATACTATGAGGGATGGATATTATAGAAATATTTATTCTGAAAATACTAGATAAACTTTTAAATAAATGTAATAGAGTGCATTGAAAATCTAAATCCTCAACATTTTCTAACATCCTACCTACCTATATACAAAGTGGAGCTTGGATAAGGGCATGAAATTTCATTTCAAAGCATAATGGAAAGAGTATTGTGTTCAAATTTTTAGTTAGCAAATCCCTAGTAGCTATGTAAATAGAGTGTAGAAGCATTATCGTGTATTGGAACTACTAACAAAGTTTATCGAAGGATTCTAGCCTCATACTATACATATTATCAAAACTAAGACTCCAAGTAATACTATGAGGGATGGATGTGCATGGGAATATTTTTATATGAAAAATCTAACTCTTCAACCTTTGTTATCATCCTACCTACCTATATGTAAAGTGGAGCTTGGATGAGGGCATGAATTTCCATTAAAGCATGTAATCAAAGGAGGATTTTTTCAAATGTTGTAGTTAACACTGACCTAGTAGCTATGTAAGTAAAGTGTGGAAGAATTGTACCATGAATTGGAACTATTGAAAAAATTTATCAAAGGATTCTAGCCTCATGAGAATTTATGTCATTATAGTGGTAGGAATACCTATCAAATTTCTTTGCACATTGATTCAAAATTCAAATAATTTTATCAAATGAATTAAATAGTCCTAAAACTATGAAATTAATACATAATTTTTTTAGCATTTCAAAATATCTATATGTGAACAAAAAATAAGGAATTAAAGTAATATCATATATGAAAATAGTCATAGATAAAACCTAAGAACCATTGCCTTCATTTGATAGATAACAATAGAATTTTATAATGAAATAAAACTTGACCAAAAAAATGATTCAACTACGTATGCATTCCTAAAAGTAAAAATAATTGAAACCATGACAAGTGACTTTCCTCAAGATTCTACATAAATTATGTCATGTTATCAATGATGTCGATGAGAAAATAATGGAGAAAGTTTGTAAGAAAATGTTTGTTGCAAGTTAAAAAATTTATTTGTAGGCATGTAGCAATGAATATTACAATTTTTATAATAATAATAATAAATGAATGCATTTATATAAATATTATTAATTTTGATTTCAAGAACATGGAAATAATTACTCAAGAAAGAAAAAGATGGTTGTGACAATTTATCTTTTATTGTTGTTGTTTCAATCATATTTTTTAATCATATCATAATCATTTTTAAATAAATATATTTTAAATGTGTATACACATTCAAAATACTTTACCACAATAATTTCACCTTGTTTATCAACAAATGTAGCTTGATAAATTAGATGGGTGTTACTTTATAGTACATGATGGACCTTAGCTAACTCAACATTTTTTAATTGCTATTAAACATCCATGATTTTATGTATTTAACAATAGACAAATAAATTTAATTACCACCATTCTAAGGGAATGACTACATACACAAAAACAAAATAGTTGCACCATTCATCAAATATTGTTGCATTGTTGTGCTATGGAAAATAAATCATGATGAATTTTAACCGACCAAAAGGAGGTGACTAAATAGTTGAAGATTTATTTGACCTTTATTTTTTGTATATTCATTTAGTCCTTCTCGTCATGGATAATGGGAGTAATTATTTGAAATTGAGTTTTTAAATACTATTATGTTTTCTATTTTCTATTCACATTAGACTTTTTCTTGTCATATGGTTTGACAATGTTGTCTTTATTTCATTGTAAATATTATAGAAGACAATAACTAAGAAAATTACCTAAAATATGCTAACATTCATATATGATTTCACTTCAATTTTAATCACCAATTTCAAATTTTATTTTTAAAAAAACAATAAAATCAAATTATCCCAAAAAAATAAATGAGTTGTTGATATTGTTTATAGATTTACATCTATTTAAAATAGATATTAATAATTTTATTTTATTTTGTAAAAATCAATAAATAACGATCTTGTTTTCATTCATTAAAATTAATTTTAAAATATTAAACTAAATAATGTTAATAAACATAATATTTAAGTATTATACTAATGATAACAATTTTATAAATATTTAAAGAATGAAAATTATCTTCCTTCAAGTTAAATAATAAATGGAATTATTTTAACAAAACATCTCACAGAATTACACATAATTTTCATTAAGCAAAATACTCCGTCACCAAACTGAGTTTATCATGCACGTTTTTTAATTCGAAGAGACCACTTGTTTAAACATCAAATATATCTATATAACTGGACTCGGTATGAAATCAAAACATTTATTATCTTATAGGTCTGGTAAAATTTGAAGTATTCAGATGGAGGTGATGTGAACTGGCAGCTACCTACAGACTATTTTGTTCGGTGTAGGCATTGCTGTCTTATTGTAGTAACTAATGATACTGAACAAAAAGGCCAATTAACATTGAAGATTCGATCCTGGGTCGACGTTGAGTTGCTGGCAAAACTTCTGGTAGTAATTGACTCTGCTGGTCACAGTTGCAGCATTTCCGCCATCGCATTCCATGCTGTTGATAGCTCTAATGGTGGCTCCGAAGCCTTGGCCAGACGTGATTGCTGTATGACAGTTACTATTCACCATCCAAAACCACACCGCCGTCTTAAATGAGATGGTCGAATCAGTGCCCACCACCTCTGGATTGTTCAGCCCATCAAATTGAATGTAATTTCCTGCCGCTCCGTAGTTATAGTTCCTGTCATCACCTTACATTAGCATAGCTTAGCTATGAAGAGCAATTTTATAACATTTGATTGATTAAAATTTAGAAACTTTTTATGTAGGAATTGAAAATGGTTACTGACCATGAGAGCTGCAGAGGGCCTCTGCCATGATAACTCTTGTCGGGGTTGCAGGGATACTGAGTGTTGGTGGCATCGCAGTATTTGCTGCCTGGATTCTGCTCTTCGATGAAGCAAAACCCTGTTATACACCCCTTTTAGTACTGCTAGAAAAGAACACTTAAATAGATAAAAAAGAACATAACTGTAAATCAGAACTTGTAATGCATGTATTACCTCCAGTCTCATGGGCAGCATTAGCAAAAAAGGCAGCAACTTCTCTCTTATTAACATCAGAAGACCCAGATGTCCCAAAGCCACTGAAAGAATTGGCAGCATTAATAAAGGAATCATAATTATAAAACCCATTTCCTGCACACCCACTCGCAGCTCCTCCAACTATAGAGTTAAAAACATCAGAAGAAACTATTGAACCCACTCCTCCTCCGCCAGTAGAAGGAGGAGTAGAAGAATAACAGGGACCTTCTTTACAACCAGCCCCACAGTAGGCATCTCCACTTCCACAGTATCCATATTGACTACAACACAATCCATTACATCCACAATTTTGGCAGACGCCCACATCCACTAACAGTAATAGAATAAGCAATACACATAGTGAAGAGCACCAGAAGTTCTTGCTCTTACTATTTTCTATAGCCATGATTTGCATTCTGTGTTTATTGTCCTCCATTGGCTACCCCTATTTATAATGGATGTTGTCTACTTACGTATAGTACACGGTGAGAGACATTTTTGCGTAACGTTCACGGAGCTTTAGAGTCAAGTCAAGAGAATAAGCGCCTCGTTTGCAGACGACTGCTATTATTTCTAGCACAGTTTTTCAAAATGTTAGGACTCAATCAAATAGATCATCTTGACTCGTAACCTGGACAGAAAAAACAGAAAAAGGTAGGCATACATCACTCTCCGGTTGAAGATGATATTCTGTTGGTATGTTCTGTCTAATTCACAGCTCCTTACGATGGTAAAAGTTTAATATCTTGCCAACCTTGTTTATACAGTCTATATAAAAAAGATTAATAAGGCCAACCACATGTATCTAGAACTTGTAGATCTGTCCAAAGATACGTTTTCCCCATTGAAGATCGTCCATAAATTTTGGGTTTTAAGCCCATGTTCACATGTATATTGAAATACACCAGAATTTTAAAAAACACGTTGAAGAAGTGCAATATTTAGACGGAAGAATGAGATGGACAACAATATTTTGACTAAAATCGACCGCAAATTACGTTAAAGAAAAAGAATTCTTAATGGCTCTAACTTCCATGTCAATCCAATGAATAACTCCATATTTTGGGTCGTTTTGGATAAACCTTACGCTACATTTGTCAATACTTCCATTTATTGAAAATACGACATTCTAGAGTTTGAGGGATTTTATTATGACTATCTTATTTTGACAATTATTTTTTAAATATCCTATTTTGAAGACTTTTAAAGATCGGGTCTTTCCATTATCTTTTTTAATATATGCAATAACATGGTTCAACCTGAACCATGTGGCATCATCATTCGACCTTGACAATCACAGTTTTATATTTAAGAGACTTGTATGTATTCAAATAAAGGATTTTTAAATTAATTTGTATGAGTATAATGGTCTAAGTCTTTATTTCCATGTCAATTTCTATTATATTTTAAGTTTATTTTCAAAGAATATTTTTATATAATTATATATTGATAAATATTATAATTTTCTATGATATTATGTTTATTATTTATTTTTTTATTTTTATCTATTTATATTTATCATATATTTGATTTTATTTTGTTTGCTTTCACATATATTATTATTTTATTTTATATATTATACATAATATTGTTTTTTGGGTAAAGACAATCATTATTTATGTTGATATAGTTTTTTATTTTGTAAACTTATGATTCAATCTGATTCATATTTTGCATGATTATTACTATGCATTAGTATTTAAGAGAATTCAATAAGTATTCATTTATCACTAGTAATCATTCAAATTCTTAGAGAATACAATGATCATTAGTCATAGGAACACTTCAATTGAAGCACTATAATGAATCTATCTACATTACAACTCACATCTTAAGACATTTGCATGCTTTCCTCTTATTGTCCAATATTTTCCAATGATATAAAACCAATCAATCTAGTGGATTGGTCTAGGAAATCCTAATCATAGTGATTCAACAGCCACCCCGAAGGTATTTTTAAATTTTACAAGTCCTTAATAATTAGCAAGGAGTTGAGAATAGAGAAAATTGAAGAAGAAAAGCACAATATTTATCAAATTATATTTTTGGGCTATAGGATAGATCCACACTTGTAGAAGAGATATACCTAGATCCATGGATTCAACCTAAAAATAGTTATACTCATACATAGGATTTTAGGTAGTACACAAAGCAAGGATACTAGTTTTATAATGTACCAAGTGATCAAAATCTATGCTCCATTAGATTTACTTTTTAAAGATAACATTAGTCATGTTGCTCCTACATTATAATTTTGAAATATTCCTAAATTTTATGTTATTCTTTTGCTTTGATCAATCCATATTAATTCAGTGGGACCCATTAAATTAATATACAACTATTTTAATTAGCTATCTTGTGTGTTAATGCATGCCCTTGTGTTAGCATCCTCAACAATGTAGATGTTTATCACCCTATGATTTGTTTTGAATTTCAAATACAAAAATCATGGCAACCTTATTTATTTGCCTAAGCTTTTGTTATCATTTTGTGCACTTTATTATAATCTACTAGTGAATTAAAATTTCTCATGGAAAGTAACTTAAGAGGAAACTTTATGTTATATGATGATTGGTAACCCAATAGTTGGTGAGAGTGAATGGATTAGGTAGTGCCTTCTTATTCCTCATTTATATTCATGTTGTTTATTCAAGTAATAATGGCACAATTACCAATTTGATGGAATTATATATGTTATGATATATTTTCTATATTTCAAGGGAATTTGTACTAGTAGATGATTGGTAACTTACAATAATGAATATTGAGAAAAAGGAAAACAATGTGAAAGCATAGGCATAAAATGTATGAATATGTTTAACTAATTATATTACCTTGTGATTAAGCATCAAATGTGAAATGTGCCATGGAGAAGCACATATAGAAGCTAATTAAAATTAAAAATAACACAACACTATAGAGAAACCCTTTTAGGAAGTAACTCCATGACCAAAGAGAAATTGAGCTTGTATTAGTCCAAAAATATAAATTACATCAATATGATCCATCCCAACTCTTCAATCTAATAGTGTTTGAGCATCATAAAACTACGCCACCTACATAACACTATGAAACCTCCATCTAGTGCTTTCAATATAGAGAGAAAATAAAATAGGAAACCACCAAGCGGTTCATAAAACTAATTGCCTCTAAACAAGATCCACAAATTAAAACCCTATACCCCATTATGCATTGATCATCTCACCCAAGATAGACATCATGAATTAAAAATATTTTTGACTCATAACTCTTGGTAGGCACCACTCCCCAACTATTTTTCTCCATGATGAAGATGCCAACTACCAATGGACTTAAAAATTATGAAAAGATGCTCCACACTTAATAAAGTAACTCCCTAATAGGACTCTAAGAGAGAGAGAGAGAGATAATTCAACTTAAATGGTTTTAAACCTCATTGTTGAATTTTTCCATAACCACCTTATTTAATGTCATTACAATAATATCCCAAATATCTAAGCATTAATAAGAATAATGAACTAATGCCTACTAATTTACTAAACCCTCATGGGAACCCATGTACCCCATTCCAACCATATCAAGATATTTAGAAATAATAAAATTATACATAAGATTGCAAATAAATAGAACACTAAATCATAGCACTCTCCCACTTGGTATTTAAATTACAATGAAATGATAGGAAACATAAAATAAATTGAGTGAGAGAAGATGCAAGGCCTACAACAATTCATTACATAAACAAAACTTATCCATGCTCATTGGTTGCATAAGGGTCTAAAACATTATCCAAAGTGTCCACCTTATGTATCTTAAACTTACCATCTTAAACCATCTCATGAATAAAGTATTATGAAACATCTAAATTATTATTAGGAATGTGATACATGGGACTCTTTTCTAATAGATAACGCTTTAACTATTACAACTTGAAATGAAATAAAATAGGTTGGGGGTTGATTGAAAGCAAAAGGGGGTTCACCAAAATGATAGTAAATAGACCTATTCTCCACTATTTCATTCAAGAAATCAGAGATCCAACAATGAAATGACTGTCAACCTCAAGGTGAGTCAAATCAAGGTATGAATCTGCAAATTTCCCTTTTATGCAAAGACAGGGGTATGAGTTAAACAACACTTTGGCGAGAAATATTAAAAATAGAAAATCAACTCCAAATTGACTTCTAAAAAGTGCATCTAATAGATTAAGCTCAATTATGATGGAACCAACAGTCAAATTACAGATCTAAAAATGGGAAAGTGATGTGTACTAGTTAGTAAAAGTGATTTTTCATAGCAAACTAAGGACTCATTCACCCTATGATGAATAGGTCCTAGTGTAGTGTAGAAAAATATATCCCTCTACATTTTCACACTTGTTTGGGCCCTCCCTACTAAAATTGGGCTTCTTTATGCCTTATTTGGTCCTATTTTGCATCCACGAGCCTTATTTAATGCATTTCTCTGAGGATAATCCTGAAACTTAACTAATGACAATCACAATTAATGATTTTGGGTTGTGTGTTCCATATTTAGTGATCTAGGACTCATACAGTCTACCTTGGGCATATGGGTCCCACCTAAGTTTCAGGGCCTAATCCTGAATTTTGCATAAAACTCAGCATTTCTTGAAATTTATGTCCTAAGCTTAGGCTACTAGGACTCATATGCCCCAACTGGCGTATGATTCTTGCTTTTTCTTGACCTATTTGTAATTCAATTCTTGGCAGGATTTTATTCTCCTAGATCTAATGTCAGCTTGTAGTGTTACAATTTCAACAAATTCAAGGCATAAACAAGTATAAATACAAAGTTAATTCATATATTTTCTCCTAGCAACTTTTATGAGCGAGTATCCTAGCAATTTTATGAGATCAAGAGCATTCAAGAGATGATTATCAAGTACTTTGGATCTATATTCAAGATTCAAGCATCATGTCAAATTCATCATGTGTCATTTTTATTTTTGAGCTAACATTTGTGATGTAGGTTCTTATGATTCAAGCAAGCATTCAAGTCGAGATCCATAACATACAATGAAGAGTCAAGATCTACATTCATGCTAGTCATTTCACATAAGTTTACAGCCTTTATTACAAGGTTTTGGTGAGTTGCAACATTGCATATTGTTCATTCATCATTCCTTTCATGTTTTTCTATTCCATTTCAAGGTTTGATTACCAAAATGGGGTTTGACCAAGGAAAGCCCCTATCCACTAATAAAACAACATTTTTCTCTCCTCTACATGTGCGATTGCAAATCTAGGTTTTTGGAGCTAGGAGATCATTTGAAGATAAAGTTGCAAGATTGAAGAAAGTTGTCAAAGTTGTCAAGAAGTTGGCATCTTCACGAAAAGTCACCTACAAGCCAGAATTTAGAGTTTCAAACTCAGAGATCAAACAGGAGAGAGCTATAGAAGATCACTAGAGGATACCAGAGTTTTAGAAAACCCTAATATTGGGACTGAATTGCCACCTTGGGCATATGAGTCCCAGTATACCACTTTTCAGCCATTTTTTATAGATCCTAGTTTAGCAGTTGCAAATTCCAAATTCAACCCAAAACCCTAAACTAGGACTAAATCGCCCAACCTGCCGTATGTGCCCCAGTGTGCATCAAAATTCATAATTTCAAGATTGTAGACCTTTTTTCAAGCATTTCCAGTTCTCCAGGTGCACCTTTATTTATCTCTTGTTCATTATTCTGATTTTGAGTTTCCTTTTCTAAGTTACATAGTTAGATTTGCATATCATTTACATTTTTGTCTTTCTAAGCCTTTGCTTAGTGGTGAACCCCCTATGTTTTAGTCACACCCAAGGAAACCATCCTAACCATATCCCATTCCTCAATCAATTCAATTGGTTGAGGGATCTTGGTTTCCTTTAATGAACTAGAGTGAAATAGGCCTTTACCCCTTGTGTTCCATATCCTAAAAGGTGGAGCACCCTATTTCCTTGTGTTCACCTGGATAGGGCTCCTGAAAATTTGATTCTAGGTTTTGTTCTGTTGTGTCTGCACTCCCAAATTCCCAAACCCTATAGGCAAAAAGTTGGAAATAAATCTTGTAAGTCAACTTCAGTGAAATTGCAAGAATGATGACAACAAATGCAATTTTGACAACTTTTACATTTTTTCTCTCCAATAGATCTTACACCTAAAATATGCAAACACACATCAAGAGAGAAAAATGTTGTTTTGTTAGGTGAATAGGGGTTTTCCTTGGTCAAACCTTGTTTTGTTAATTAAACATTGTAATGAAATGAAATAGCATGAAGGAATGATGAATGAAAAAATGCAATGTCACAACTCACCAAACCCTTGTTTGAACCTTGGAATATGGATCTACAACTTGCATGAAATGGCTTCAATGGATGTGGATCTTGATCATGAAACTTGACTTGAAACAATGCCTTTGAATGCTTGAATGGATCTTGAACACTACATGAATATATTAGCTCAAATAACATGCATGATGCAATGAGACTTTAACATGATAATGGAATCTTCATTGTTGTAATTTAGATCTTCAATAATTCTTCCTTTGAATGCCTTGAAAATGATCTTGAAATGCTCTTAATCACACTTGCTCATAAATTTTCTAGAATGCTTGAAGTCTTAGTTTTTGCTAGGTGAAACATAGTGAAATGGCCTCTTATTAATACATATGTTAACATTAATTCCTGAAATTCAAATAACACAAGCCAACATGTGAATACACATTTGAAATAATTGAAATACTGCCAAAAACATATATGAATTTTAGGTCTTAGGTCTAAGTGAGAACCCATTTGCCCTTGGGTGAATGGGTCCTAGGTCACTCGCCTAGGACACACATTCTCCAATGTTAAGTGTTATGTTATGGTATTGATGAATATCGTGTAAGGAAATTTAGGAGCGCATCTAGTGAAAAACTCCAAATAGTAGTGTCTTCGGTAACTTTCAATGATTAGTTCCTCAAAGACATGTATAACTATGTCCAAATGTGGAACAGACACATTTCATTTCCTCCATTGATCTATCTGAGAGAAACACATGTAAAATTTAATAGCAAGCAATGATAGATTCTTGAAACAAAATCAACACAGATGAAAGATAAGACAGAAATCAGAACACAAAGATTTACGTGGGGAAAATCCTCTTGGATAAAAAACCCCACACTCCAAAGATAGAGCCATTGTATTATTCAGCAACATAATAGTTACAATACAAATTCAGGATCATAGCCTCTTCAAAGATTCATCTTGTTCATTTGGATACAACTAGTAACAAAAGATCAACCCACCAGACTATACAACCTTTGCACTATTACAATACCCTCACAATATACATTGTAGATCAACATGAGAGAGATCTATCATGATCCATGATCAGAAGAGATTCCATCCTCATGGCCTCTGCCTTTTGGCCAGCCACTCGGTCTTTTCTTTTTCCCTCTCTTTGGCTTATCATCTTCCTTCTCTCTATTCACAGAATATCCAATGCATACATATGCATTCGTTCTCAATAGTCAGAAAGCAATCTCCAACCTAGCATCATCATTGTCATGAAGATGTTTCCACTCTGGTGTAGATTTTTCCTTCCACAGAGAAATGGTTGCAATGGCTCACATTCTGCCTTCTTGGGTTGGTCCACATTGCACCACGTCAGATAGTCTTCACTCGGTCAATAGCGATCAACTTGTGTCGCATGTCGGTGAGACACAAGAAGTGTCTCCCTGATGCCACAAGACCCGTTTACACATTGTCACCAAGAGTTGCCTCCATCAGCAAGAGGTTCCACCGAGCTCACAAGTCATACCGAACTCCGAACAATAGTCACCAAGAGTTACATCAAAGTCGGGATTCCATTGGAAAGACTATTTCTCTTCTCCAAGACCTCTCACCAAGCCTCATGTTATATCGAGTGCATACACTAGTCGGCGAGACTTATCACTTTCACCGAGACATCACACCGAGGTCCCAAGTCATACCAAGTGCCAAATAATAGTTGGAAAGACTTTTGTCTTTTTCCAAGACCTTTCACCGAGCACTCATGTCTTACCGAGTCGACAAGACATTTGACCTTCGCCAGGACCTCACGCAAAGTCTCTAGGTTACCTTGAGCCCACCTTTCGCTAGGAGTCATGCTGAACACATCCCACACCATCGGTGAGACAAACGCTCGTCGCTTAGACTTCATAGTGAAGCCTTACGTTACACCGACGACCCCTAACACTCTCGGCGAGACATTCCCCAGTCGCCAAGACTTCATGCCGATAGGAACAAGTCATACCGATTTCTTTATCGGCCAGACAGACCGAAGGTCATATCGACATTGGTAAGAATTCCTATCATCGCTGAGACTTCTTCCTGAGAGTTCAAGTCACCCCGAACCTACTTATCGGTGAGACTTCTCCCAGTCGCCAAGACTTCCTTGTGAATCCTTTTGTTATCCCGAACTATGTTTCGCCGAGAGTCATAGAAAATCGGAAGACCATACAATCGACAAGACATTCATATCAGTAAGACCTCATACCAAAACATAAACCTTTCAACCAGGTCTCCCCGAAAACATTAGTTGCCATGAGTCTCCCCGACATCCGATAGACACCAACTGTTGACCAAACATCTCCCAGTTGGTAAGATATCTCCACGAGTCTCCATGTCATAGCAATAGGTCCATTCGGTAAGATAGAAGTATTGTCTCAGCAACATGAGCAATACACAAGTTTAAACTGCCAGTTGGCCAAACAACTTGAATGTCACAGCAACCATGCTTTCTCAGAGATTTTAGCCTGTGAGATTGAGGCATATTTTCCAATAATCTCCCACTTAACAAAGATCACATAGGAACCTCCAAAGCAACCAGGAACTAAGAACACACTAGCTCCACCAGTTCAAACCCTGCGATACTCAAAACACCCAATCAATATGATTCCACAGATAACAGTCCATTAGATAATTTGCAACAAAGACCAGGCAACCAATTGCAACTCACTGTCCAACAAAACAACCAATCACAGCCTTTCAGGAAACCACATAGTCCTCAAACATGCTCTCATGCTCCAACATCCAAGATGTTCACCATTCAGGCAAAAATCCTGTCATCTTCCACGTGTGGAAGAAAGATACATCGCCAAGGTGAATAAGCATTATTCCAACAAACACCATCAAAAGATCCCAGTGATATCTTCAACAAGATACTTCTACCACTTCACTGTGCTTAGATGCTATATAGAAGCAATATCAACTTCAAAGATTCAATCAGAACACAACAGTGAAGTCATTATCCAAAAACAAGATAGACAACACCAGTTAGAACAACAATCAAACTGACTGCTTCCATCCAACTGATAAACCCATGCAACTGAAAATAGCACCCACAGCTCATGTTATACCATCCAATCCCACACACCTCAATCACCATTAGTAAACTTCTGCCAATCTATTAATAGCAAATACAAGTTCTAGTGTCAACCAGTCGAAGAAGACAAGACACATACAGAAACTCCCACTGCCTTAGTAATCCAGATCTAAAATATCAAAGGTATCACAAGTCTACCAATACCAGCACCTATAAAATTTAACCTCGTAGTACCAAAGAGAAATCCACAATGATATACACATCCTACAACAAATCGCTACAAGAGACATTTCTCTCACAACAAACCTTCGCAGCTACAAAGAGAAACTTTGCACATCATCTTCCTATAGAACATCCTTCTACATACACTTCTAACAACCAGTTGTGTCAAAGAATGATCTTCTTCATAACTCGAAAGAGAAACCTTAACAACGTCCATTCATTCAATCACCAAGATCAAACCATCTTAACAAACATGGATGTAATCATCTCTAAGAAGATCAAGCTAGTTCATTCCCCATTTTAGGAAATCAGCCCATACATCATCTCCTACAAATTGTCAATAGCAACAAGGAGATAAAACAAAACTATACAACTTCCACTGTGAATCCTCTAAAATCATTAAATAGTAATTCAAGATCCATATCATGAAAGTAAACATAAAACACATCTGAAAGATATAATGAGCCAAATACCTTTTAGATAAACTAATGAGTAGACCACGAGTGGGAACGAGAATACTCCTTTCAAGATATGCAAGTCATCATGACTAATCCAAGAGAAATCTCCTCATAGGTCTCTTATTGAACTCACATTCAACCAAGGTGTAGGCTTCTTAGACTTTCTACTAAAAACTTCAACAAGAGTAACAAGCAGCAACACTTCTCTCATAAGAGAAAAATAGCCTCACCTTATTCTTCATGTATCCATGAGTACTAGCAACTTATCATCTCATGCTAAACTTCAACTTCATTACTGCACTATCACGAAGTATCAAGCAAGTAATCAAAGCACCCAATACACAAAGAATTACTAGACCACTATCAAAGCTCCAATCATCTGAATCAGGAACTTATCATGAAACTATGATCTACATATCCCCTTAGGAAATACCATGCTTCAGGTAACTTCACCATAGTCTCAAGTACAATGCACAATGCCAAAACTCTAGTGCACCAGAGTATTCATGACATAAAGCAAACAAACTCAAAACCAACATCACTTGTCAAGCACCACCAACACCTTAGCCAAAAAACTCCAAGCGTCCGAGTCCATGGATCCAAGATGTTGTACCTCTTCAAATGATGTCCATGCAAATGTGAAAGAACCCTTCTGCAACAACAAGATCTAAAATCTCTCCCTAGAAACATCTGCAACACCAAAGAAGACCATTCACCGCCATGTGATGAATCCGCAGTCGTTGCTAGAGCTCCCACTGAAACGTGACAGTCGAGCTCTCCAAGCATCATGACCAACTGCTTCAGATTCCCAAGTACTCAAGAATATCCATCCTCTCATCTTAAAATAGTCACACCAATACACAAGTGACCAACGACAAGGCCAACTAACAAGTCTCCATCAGCAATGAATCAATCCTCATGGATAAAGACGGTCCACATCCAAGTTATCTCACTGTAGCCAATGGGTAGCTAATCCATCAACTGCATAACTCATAGATCACAATCATTGAACATGCAAACCCATCATCACATTGGAAACAGCAACAATGAGATATCAAAGAGAATAACCACGTAGACAACATGACTCAAACACCAGATTATGCCAAATCTGATTTTCCAATCATGTCCACAACGAGCACCATAATCAAGGAACCCCCAAGAACCACCATAAGAATGTTGAGTGACAAAACACTTACCAACACTCCCATGCAGAGAAGAAATCACACCTCCTCAAACCATGCACCAAGCATGCATGCAGAACTGCAACTATCTCAACTAGCAACACCCCAACAACCAGGGACTAGAAAAAATAGCTTAACTGTAACTCCACAATAACCACAAGTTTTTCTTAACCGTGTAAAACCTACAAAATCATAGAGCCATGCAAGTACAAAAAACATCCTTCAAAAGAAAATAATAGTTCAGGAAGTCCAGGCCCCTTTTAGGCCAAATCTAAACCACCAACATGTACATGCATCTAAGAAAAAAAAGAAAATCCTATTTTAGAAGCTTGCAAATCATCTGATGATTAACTCCATAGCCTTCAATCATTCGAGGTTAACAAGAGATAGTGCCTTCCAACACCAGGAGCCACCACCTAGCATAAGCACCCTTCTTCCATGGTTGAGAAACAACCTAGGCTTCTTCATATCATCCAGGATCCTGTCACACAAACACCAATATGAAAGCTTTACTACTACATAGCCATGAAGCATAGAAACCCACCTCATACTCCAAGGTTAAACCTCTACCAGTCAGGAGACACAAATCACAACATGATCAACTCCCTTTTCCAACTTGACCATCCTTCAAGCTGCATGTTATCTCAGAATACCACAAGGCTTCCACTCATCAAAGGATCAATACATCAGTCCATTCCTCAATATTTCTTTCAGCCTAACAAGCTAAGAAATATTCACAGGAAAAATATCCAGAACCAACAACCAAAAGAAGGCTCTGATACCACTTGTAAGGAAATTTAGGAGCGCATCTAGTGAAAAACTCCAAACAGTAGTGTCTTCGGTAACTTTCAATGATTAGTTCCTCAAAGACATGTACAACTATGTCCAAATGCGGAACAAACACAGTTCATTTCCTCCATTGATCTATCTGAGAGAAACACATGTAAAATTCAACAGCAAGCAATGATAGATTCTTGAAACAGAATCAACATAGATGAAAGATAAGACAGAAATCATAACACAAAGATTTACATGGAGAAAATCCTCTCAGATAAAAAACCCCACACTCCAAAGATTGAGCCATTGTATTATTCAACAACATAACAGTTACAATACAAATTCAAGCTCATAGCCTCTTCAAAGATTCATCTTGTTCATCTGGATACAATTGGTAACAACAGATCAACCCATCAGACTATACAACCTTCGCACTGTTACAATACCCTCATAGTATACATTGCAGATCAACACAAGAGAGATCTATCATGATCCATGATCATAAGAGATTCCATCCTCATGGCCTCAGCCTTTCGGCCAGCCACTCGGTCCTTTCTTTTTCCCTCTCTCTAGCCTATCAGCTTCCTTCTCTCTGTTCACCGAACGTCCAATGCATACATATGCATTCATTCTCAATAGTCAGAAAGCAATCTCCAACCTAGCATCATCATCGTCACAAAGATGTTTCCACTCTAGTGTAGATTTTTCCTTCCACAGAGAAATGGTTGCAATGGTTCATGTTTTGCCTTCTTGGGTTGGTCCACATTGCACCACGTTGGATAGTCTTCACTCGATCAATAGCAATCAACTTGTGTCGCATGTCAGTGAGACACAAGTGTCTCCCTGATGCCACAAGACCCATTTACACGTTGTCGCCAAGAGTCACCTCCATCGGCAATAGGTTCCACCAAGCTCACAAGTCATACCGAACTCCAAACAACAGTCGCCAAGAGTTACACCAAAGTCAGGATTCCATCAGCAAGACTATTTCTCTTCGCCAAGACCTCTCACCGAGCCTCATGTTATACCGAGTGCATACACCAGTTGGTGAGACTTATTGCTTTTGCCGAGACATCACACCGAGGTCTCAAGTCATACCGAGCGCCAAATAATAGTCAGCAATACTTTTGTCTTTCACCGAGACCTTTCACCGAGCGCTCATGTCTTACCAAGTCGGCAAGACATTTGACCTTTGCCAAGAGCTCATGCCAAAGTCTCCAGGTTACCTCGATCCCACCTTTCACTAGGAGTCATGCCGAACACATCCCACACCGTTGGTGAGACAAACGCCCATCACCAAGACTTCATAGCGAATCCTTACATTACACTGATGACCCCTAACACTGTTGGCGAGACATTCCCCAGTCGCCAAGACTTCATGCTGATAGGAACAAGTCATACCGATTTCTTTATTGGCCAAACAGACCGAAGGTCATGTCGATATCGGCAAGAATTCCTATCGTTGCCAAGACTTCTTCCTGAGATTTCAAGTCACCCCAAACCTACTTATCGGTGAGACTTCTCCTGGTCCCCAAGACTTCCTTGCGAATTCTTTTGTTATCCTGAACTGTCTTTTGCTGAGAGTCATAGCAAACCCAAAGACCATACAATTGGCAAGACATTCATATCGTTAAGACCTCATACCAAAACATAAACCTTTTGGCCAGGTCTCTCCGAAAACATTAGTCGCCATGAGTCTCCCTGACATCCGATAGACACCAACTATTAGCCAGACATCTCCTAGTCGGTAAGAGATCTCCACGAGTCTCCATGTCATAGCGATAGGTCCATTTAGCAAGATAGAAGTATTGTCTCAGTGACATGAGCAATACACAAGTTTAAACTACCAGTCGGCTAGACAACTTGAATGTCATAGCGACCATGCTTTCTCAGAGATTTCAACCTATGAGATTGAGGCATATTTTCCAACATATCGGGTTTTACCCTTCGTAAATTGCAATTAATTAGGCTTGGATTTGAATTAAAGGGGCCAATTAAGGTATAATTAACCTTAAATAATTAATAAGGCCATAGATAAGTGTGAAAGTGTAAAGGTACACCTTACAACACCATAAATAAGGAAAAATTAAGTCCATTTTAATTAAAAGGCCCTAAACTCAATGTGAATATGTAAAATACATATTACAACACTAAATTAAGGCATAATTTAGCCCATTTTATTTATATTTTTTCCCAAATTAAGTGTGAAAAATGGATACTTTTTTCCTACACTGCACAACTAGTCCTCACCTTCTTACAATCAAAACCAATATCTAAACACAAAATTTGTTACCAAACTATCTTCATACAAGCATGTGTAGCAACCATATACTATACTTTTATCATAGATAAAGTAATCATTATTTTCCTCTTACTTATGTAAGTAATATTATCTCCAAACAGAGTAAACTCATAATAGTTGTGGACTTCCTACTAGATCAAAGTCACTAGTCCAATCTAAATCAACAAAGTCATTTACGTTCAACATATTACCCATATTATTAGTCTAAATAATTATGAGGGATGGATGTTTAATTTGAATATCCTTTCCACATGAGGGAAACTTGATTACCTATCTCATCCTTTAAATTCTTTGCATAAAAATTATTGGAATTAGTTTATATATCCCCCCTTTTTGGCTGTATCGACTCAATTCCTCATTCATATCCCCTGGTCTGCTTTGGCTTGTTTATGGCGGTGAGATCAGAGTTCATCATGCACATGTCTGTAGAGTGCATAGTTTGTGGCAACATGGACACCCTAATCTATTTGGTGGGTGCTAGAAGATAGATGGCCTTCTTGGGTGGTGTTTTCAAATTGAGACTCAAATGCATACTACTAGAGTCAGATTTCATGTCAATAGGAGCTATTAACTTAATTTTGGATAGGAGTTTTCTAGTAGAAGGTGAAAGGTATCGAGTTGACACCGATGTCACATCGAGGTTTGTTATTGTGCTTTTGGATTTGTGGCTCCTTAAAGCAGAGGTGAAAATAATAACATGAATAATTTTTGTGCCTAATTTGTTTGATGGCTTGACAAAGGTGCTTGAAGTGGCCTCAGTGGGGTTAGGAATTCCCAGGGCTCGTGATTTGGAACTTCTAGAGGTGTCGAGTGAAGTTTTCAAGTATTACCCTTTTCTGTTGGACTTAAAGGGAGTCACTCTACTTGGTCACCATGAAAGGGTTGTGGGGGTTAATTTTTTGAAGAGAATGCTTCACCTTGTTCCTATGCAAGATTTTGATTGGGTGCAAGATTTCATCGACTACATGTAGGAAAATCATGAGGTGTAACTAGTAATATTTTGATACTTAATTTTGTTTGCTATGTAAGCCTTACAATTTTCTAGTCTTGGGTATGTTTGAATAGTTTATGTCTCTGGAGTCTATAATGTAAGTAGTCAATTTATATATTTATAACTCTCTCTAGCCTAGTGTGGCCATTTTATGTGCAAATTTAATAACATTTAGGTGTTTTGGGGTTGAACTCTAGTACTAGAAGTCCACTCTGGAAAGTTGACATCTTGGTCGATATACTAGATAGTTGATGTGACTACCCAGCTAGCAAGAATATGCAACTTTTTTACAGATTAATATAATTATCTCTCTTACAAATGAAAAAAATATATTATAACATGTTATATTTTAATCTATAGTGATATTTATATATATTAATATTTATAAAATTTAAAAAAATGGATACCCTTTCCATCAAATATTTTTTATAATTTATTATATTATTATAATGTATAATATTTTTAGTGTAGAAAAATATACTCCTTTAAATTTGTCACACTATGTTTGGGTCCCTTAATTAATTGTAGTTAATTAAGATTATAATTTCCTAAATTATACATTCCTAAATCTTTTATTCCAATTTTTTGAAAGGGAAACTGACATTAAACAAATGCTAACATTATTTTAAACACCTTGGAAATTGTGTGTCCTAGATTTAGGTCCCAAGATGGCAAATGGTTCTCCTTAACTCCTAGGTCCCAATTTTTAATATTTTTTTGGTGGCATTTTAATTCAATTCAAATTTAAGTTTCAAATGTCGTCTTATGGAATCTATTTTTTGGTAAATTAGATAAACACCTATAAATTATACAAGGCCTTTATATCAATTCAAATCTAAGCAACATGATCTAGCATTAAGGAAAGTTTCACAAGAGAAAATATTATTATTATTAAGAGCATTGAAGATCAGATTTATCAAGCATCAACAATAGCAATCAAGATCATATCATCATTTCAAAGTTATTTGCATTCATGCATATTTTTGTAGCTAACATTGTGATGTAGGTTTCAAGCATTCAAGCATCAAATCAAGCAATCATTCAAGCCAATTCAAGCAAGACCCAATCCTTAGAGAGATGTGTTGGACTTCAGTCCTCTAAGGGCATCCATTGAAGGTTTGGTGAGTTGTACGACATAGATTTTTTCATTCATCAATCCTTGTCATTTGTCATTATCTTTCATTATCAAGGTTTAAAATTACCAAAATAGGGTTTGACCAAGGCAAACCCCTATTCACCAAAATTAAACAATTTTTACCTCTCTTTGTGTGTGTAGATTTTTCAGGTGAAGAAGGATTGAATATTGATCAAAAGATCAATTTTGTAAATTTGTCAAATTTGTCAACATTATCGTCAAGCCATGGAAACTCATATCCGAAATTTATTTCCAACATTTTGACAATGAAACCTAGGGAAAATAGAAGCACATATCTTGCACCAAAGGACCCTGATGCTAAGGAAAAACCCTGTACAAAGACCCATTTTTCCTAGGGAGAATGAGTCCTTGTAGGACACTCAAAACCCATTTTTCTAGGTAAGTTTACCATGTTTTGCACTTCCCATCTATCTACTAGTAAATCACTATTTTTGTTTGTGCTATCCTTTAGCTCTACATTTCAAGTTTTACATCACATAATTGAGTTCATTAGGCATTTTATTTTCATCTCCCAAAACAACCAATCAGTCATTTCAATCACTTTTTGTGATAAGAAAACAATGGATCCCAAAGTACGATTGGCTCAGTTCCTCAAGATTGAAAGTCAAATCTAGCCCTTTGACATCTCTTTTTTTAATGGAACTAGGGAAAGTGTCAGTGTGTTTAAACCTTTGGATCACATACCTTTTTATTATTCCATATTGAGTACCCAATGACCCTTTTTCTATGTTTTAATTTGTTGAACCCAACATTCTTACACTAAACTTTTTGATTTGGTAGTCTTTTCAAACCCTGGATCTAGATTTTGCATTACATTAGTTTGTTTTGCATTTTATTAAGGGTTTCAAAATAGTATTTTGCATCATTTAAATTCACAAAAATGAGAAAAAAATAGCATAAATGATGCATGCATCTTGTATTTTAGTTATATCAAGAATTTTTTTCAATCATTTAAATCAAAATTTCAATTCAATTTGCATTCAAAAAGTTATCATTTTGCTCACTTTTTTTCATTAGTTTCATTTTCATTTAGACATCAAAATTTGGAAAAATTTGTCACAATCATAACAGTCTACAACCTAAAATAGAGAACTTAAGCACCAACTCAAAAAATAAAATTTTAATATTTAAAACCCCTGAGCAAGGACCCATTCATCCTTGGGAGAATCTATCCTTGCACACGTGTCTTGACAGACTTTTACATGCATTACTGTCTCTGTTTTGACTTCATCTTTCTAGTGTTCAAATTGTACTTTCAAACTATGAGAAATTGTTATTGCATGTGCAAGAAAAGTGTCATTTTGCTTGATTTGTTGTAAATTTGAAAATAAAAAATTGTCGCAATTCAATATTCAAAATCATCACATCTGGAGGATAATTTTTTATATTTTTGAAGCATTGCATATTTTGGATAGATTACTTTTCAATTTTGCATAAATAGAAGCATATTTCCTTTTCAAAGATGTGGGTTTGATATGGTAAATAATGGATTGTATAAGTATAATCTACCTAGTTACGAACATCATTTATGGAAATAAAATAAGGTCATTCACAAGCATGTTATCCATCCCCCAACTTGTGTTTTCCATACTTATGAGAATACCTTAAAGTCCAAGAGAACCAAATCATTGACACATTTCTTAATATCACCTTGCATATCCTTCAAACAACCCCTAATTTCTCTTCCATTTATGAGGATGATTTGATACAAGAGGAAATAATCATAGAAAATCATGAGATTCATGGTTTTTCTTCTCCTGATACGTCTCCTACTTGTGACGAAGGTATCTTGGTGTTAGAAGATCCAACTATCGAACATCATGAGAATCTTGTTTGTCCCTCTCCCTCTACTTCTCCCACTTGGGAAGATATTATGGCACAAGAGGATGAGATCATTAACACATTTCTTAACATCACTTTACCTAGTCTCCATTTATCTCCCACTTGTGTGAATGTTTTAGAGAAATATGATGCAATCGTGGACAATCATGACAATCATTTTTGTTCTTCTCCTGGAATATCTCTCCTATTTGTGAAGAAGATATTTTTTTGTTAGAATATCCACTCATTAAGATTCATGGGAATATTTTTTGTCCCTCTCCCAATGCTTCTCCCACTTGGGAATATATTGTTGAACAAAAGGATTCAATTATTGGAAAGAAAGAAAACCATAGTTGTTCTTCTACAACTGTCTCCCCTACTTGTGATGAAGTTATCTTAAAATATCCAACCATTGAATGTCATGAAAATATTGTTTTCTCCTCTCCTCAAAACTCTCTTATTAGGGAGGATATCATGGTGCAAGAGGATGATAGCATTGATACATATCTTTCAAACAATAGTAATGTGTCTTCCTTAGATGAAGATGATAAGGTGACATTAGACTTCCCTTGCTATCTAAGATCATCAAAATGAGGATAAGTATGTTTTGGTTTTGAACATTAGATCTCCCTTGATAATTGGGCCTCCTAAGTCTCCTCTAATGCTTGGACCTCCTAAGAATCCTTTAATTATTAGACCTCCCAAGTCATCTCCTGAGCCACTTCTTATTATAAGACCACCCCAACACAAACCACTACCTCCAAGAGCTATCTTAAATTTTATATTGCAACATTGTAGTAACAATGCTTCGCAACAACCAAGTTATAATACCATTTCTCACACATGCAAGACAAGGAGAAATAGGCAACCACAAACAATACCTACTTCATTACCATTACCTCAACCTATCTTTCCTAGTGCTCCTTGTTTTCCTTTGCACAATGGAAAGGAGTATGATCTTGTGGAACAACTTAGAAACACTCTTGCTAAGATTTCTTTATGGAATCTTATTCAATCTTTTCCTAATTATCATAGCATCCTTCAAATTTCCTTAAAATTTGTGGTCCCTCCTAGTGCACAACCAAATGATGTAACAAACCTAATTCAAGGTATGAACTCGGTAAAATTATACATTACCTTTGATCAAGATGAGTTACCTCCACTCAAAGTGCAAAAACAAAATGATGCTTCAATATGATAGTGGCTCATATTAACAATAATAGTACTAATTTTGGAATTAAACGTACTCTTATTGATAATGGTTTGGCACTCAATGTTTATAGTGTAACCTTCTAGATAATATGGGAGTGGAAAAAATCCAAATTCAACCTGATTCTTTATCTATTTGTGGATTTGATAATATGGGAAAATAGCCGCTTGGTGTGATAACATTACCTGTTAAAGTAGGAGAGGTAACATTGCAAACTCCTATTCATGTCATACCTTAAGAACTCTCATATAATATTCTCCTAGGTAGACCTTAAATTCGTGTAATGCATGTGGTGCCTTCAACATTACATCATCTAGTGAAGTATGTTTACAACAAGGTTTACATAATAAAATTTGACCTACAATCAAAAAATTGTTTGTAAACTAAAACAAGAATGGAAAATCCTCTTAAAACATTGAAACCAACTAAAAAGGTGGAACCTTTACAAGTTTAAGATAAGGATAGGTGTCTTTCACCCATAACAATGTTGTTGGAAGATGATTGGGGATCATTAGATTTCACACCTAAATTTGATGGGAACCCCAAGATTATACAATTAAATTCCAAAAAGAATAAAGAAGCTACCATAATATCAACAAAATCTAAGTTATCTGAACCATGTGAGTCCACAACTTTTAGCGCAAAAGAGGAAAACAAAAATTATACATCCACATACAATGAGTGTGATCATGAGAAACCACCTTCTTCAAAAGAAATGGAAAAAATTTATGGAAGAGGTTATGAGATTTTGAAACAACTTGGCTATAATGGAAAAGGATATGGTATTAAAGAATAAGGTATTTATGTCCAAGTATAGATCCTTACACACAAGTAAAAAATAGCAGTCTTGGTTATTGTCCTTTGAAAGAAATGAAAGAATCAAAGAAACCTTCAATTAATATCAATGTCATCACACAAAACACTCCTAAGAGGGTATGTGCAGATCATCATGGAAAAAACAGGCCCTTAAGTGGCAATGAAAATTCAAAAAAATCAGAGTTAGGAAACTTGATGTAAAAATTTGAATAAGTTATCTATATTATTTCAAAAATATGTAAGAATAGAATTTGTGGAAAATTGAATGTAGTTTGTAAACTACTAGGTTTATTTTTCTAAAAAAAAAATCTATTTGGTGAAAAATTGAAATTTCAATGCAATAGTACTTAAATTTTAGGGGAAAAATAAGAAGTAGGTGTCTGTCTGACCACCCTAACCATAATAAAATCATAATAATTTTTTATAATATTTTATATATAAGTAGAAGACTCATGTCTGGATGTGATGCATATTTTTTTGTATTT
>VDFB02145842.1:82799-111029 GCA_007258455.2 Sequoia sempervirens | reverse complement strand
AATATTTGTCTCTTCAAAGGGTCAGGAGTCCTAGAATATGCCCCTCTCAAAGAACCAACCAAACCAAATTTTGTAATGTCAATCTATATATGTGAACAAAAACATAAAATTGATTCAAGTTAGCATACAATTGTCGATAATAGGAACATATAAATACCAAACACAAAATAAAATAAACACATACCTCTTTAGGCTGATCTTTTTCTTTATCTCCTTTAGGTGTTTCAACACCTCCTCCTTGAGGTGTTTCAACACCTACTCCTTCAAGTGTTCCAATACATACTCCTTCAAGCATTGTGGCACTTGTCAACAATGATGTATAGCTCATAATTGCCTGTACATAAAAATGACAAGTACATATGAAACTACCAATCTGTATTGATGTATGTATAATCAATATAATATCTTAAAAATCTTAATTCAATTGAATTTGAGTTCAATTACCTTCCCCTTATCTAACATTGCACTTCCATAATCTGGACAAGGTTGCACCTTGCTCGCACTTGTCAATAACGACGTATAGCTCATAACTTCCTGTACATAAAAATGACAAGTACATATGAAACTACCAATCTATGTCGATGTATGTATAATCAATATAAGATCTTCAAATTCTTAATTCAATCGAATTTGAGTTCAATTACCTTCCCCTTATCTAACATTGCACTTCCATAATTTAGATAAGGCTGCACCTCGCTCGCACTAGGTATTTCCTACAAGAGGAAAATAAGATAAACATATAAGTTATTATATAATTACATTTATGACAATTCAAATGACAAGAAAGTATATAATAAAAAATGTAAACGAGTGAGTGTGAAAATATATACTGTGTGTGTGTCGAGGCCAAATGAAATGGCCCTAAGGGTGCTATCAGTCACCTGTGTGAGCTCCTCCTCAGACATCAACTATTAAATAGACCATGTAAATAAATATTAGTACATTATACTATCTCTTATTAATATTCATTTAAAAACAAATGCAAGTTATGAATTTATAACTTAAATCTTACCTATGTCACTATTCCAATGTCCCCCTCTCTAGAAGGAGAGGACTTTGTAGGGTGTGCTCCACTCCCCTGAGTCTGATCTATAATGTCCACATTATGGAGGTCATAATCAAAAGTGTCCAAGGGATGCTCGACGGGTTGTACAAGAGGACCCAAGCATATTTGGCTACACATGGAGCAAGTATGTGGCACACAAATATGTGGACCTAATGAGGATGATGCAGCAGCATTTGAACCATCGCCAACATCACCAGAATGTGGCTGAGCTACTATAGAAGCATGCAAAACCAAAATGCCACTCAAAGAGTGAATAGCCTAGATAGTTTGTGTGGCTGCATCTTGCACAATATTTGGATGATATACTGGAGGTGGCGGAGGAAGGGGAGGAGGGGGAACATATGGGCGTGGGACTACTCTAACTACCCCTAGTCTATCCTGGGGCATACCACCACCAACGCCCTGGAAGGGTTTAATTTCAAAGTAATTGACATGATGCCCTAACACAAACTCAGCATATATTTTTTTAATAAAGTAAAATCATATATCACAATTTTTGTTAGGTGGTTTATCAAAAACCATACATCAATGATCCCAAAAGTTATCTACAATGTCCCTATGTGTGCACCATTTTATAGAAATTTTTGGTTTATTAATATTAACTAGCAAACCAGTGCGGGGGTTAACAAAAAATGAGGCTATTTGGGCTTTGGTTATTCTAAGATCTTTCACATCATCATAAGACAATCCACATGCATAATATTCCCTCATGTCTTCTCGCCACGAATGAAAGGCATTATGTTGGATGGAGAGGGTTTCTATATTTTTAATTATATCCTTCAATGTGTTTGACATCTCGAATAATCAAGGGATTCTCTTATAAACTTCATAAATACCCTTTAATTGCTGCAATTTTTCACCAATTAATTCTTCAATTGATGGCTGCAGAGGTGATGGAGCGTTTGGTATTTGTGCATTTTCATTCTCAGCTGGTGGATCATTTGGAATTTGTGCATTTTCATTCTTAGCAACCATAATGCCTGATTAAAGTTAAAAACTAATTAATCTAATTGAAATTAGATAGTATAAATGAAAATATTGTAAAAATACCCAAGTTTAAAAAAAAACCAAGAAAAACCCTACTTTTAACAAAAATCTATAAAATTCTCTAATTTTTAATACAAATACATAAACAACACTATTTTTAAATCAAAATCCATAAAAAACATTCATTTTTAATCAAAATCCATAAAAAAACATTCATTTTTAATCAAAATCCATTCTAAACTCAATTTTTTCATAAAAATTCAATCAAAAACCGTATTTTGAAAAAAAATCCATAAAAAACTAACTGAAATTACACAAATATAATTCAAAATTCGATCAAAGAAAAGAAAAATCTAAAATCTAACCTTTTCAAAATGGATATTGAATAAATCAGATATTTGATATGCGGAGAACCTCCTCGCTATGCGCCCACGGCTTGTTTGTGAATGTGAAATGATTTTAGCATGCCCAAATTTTGTATATATATGTTTTCTTCAAATTGGATATCCGATATGGAGATCTTGGTTTTGGCATTGCTTTGGAGGTGTGTATTGACACCCAAGCCACAAAAAAGTCAACTCGGCATTTTTGCATTTTTGGGTTGATGAAAAACGTAATTTTTTCCCCATTGCCACTTTTTGGCCCATCATGATCCTGCACATACCCAAGACAAATATTGCTTCATCTTCAAACACATTTCTTAGCAATGATTAGGGTTCATTATATTTTACACCCTCCTTTAAGGGAGAGTATAAAATCTCACAATCTAAAGAGTCTTGTGTATGTATTACACCTTTTAGTAAGCAAGAAATATCTTTGTCACAAAAGAATGGAACATCTTTTACTATTGATTAAGAGGGTACCTTGTTGAGGCTTCTCCAAGCCCACTTGATATCTCTCCCTCCAAGAACACGAAAGAAAATTTATAACAAAAGCTCATTCTGTACATATTATTGAGTGCATGGTCATTCTACCAATGAATGTAAGGCTTTGAGTAATAAAATTCAACATCTTAAGGATTGTGGTGCTCTTCCTTGTATGGATGCACCTATTTCCTCTAATTGATAATGATCCTCATCCTATCATGTTGCTCATCACTATGTGCTATTAGTAGCTTTATGTGTCTTTCTCATTTCCATTCATGGTGAAACAATCTTAAGTGCAACCATATTTAAATCTTGGCAGCAACATGATAGTCATTGGTTGTTGTCTTTGACTCTACACATGGGGGAAAGGATAACTAGTTTTTGGGAGGTGTGCATTCTTTTCAAGGATCCCCCTTCCTCTCTTTCTACATAAAATACCAACATAGCAAGTATGTTGACATTTTAAGTGGGAGGCATATTGTCCCCCAATCATTGTTTTCATGTTCCCTTCTTAGTGATGATAGCATACATCTCCTAGGAGGTGTGACGATTACATTGGCATTATTTAATTTTGGCATTAACATTCTAACATTTCTTGCTTCACTTTATTCACAAAGGTTGAATTTAGTATAGCATTAGTATAGCATATTGATCATGTTGTGGCACCTCATAAATGTTATAAGGGAGTTTAACTTTTGGTATGGTTGATGTATGGGAGCCTGTAGACCCAGCATGACTTTCCCATCACCACTTGTGTTGTGGGATCACACCTTGTAGACCTAATGTGTGTTTCTCATATTTGTCTTGGGGGCTCACCTAGTGTATATCGAACTACACTAGCCCTTGTGAGCATATTTTTCATGGCCACCAAGCATAACACAACTTACTTTCTTATGGATCTATGTGTTTCATAAGTGATTTTACATCATTATGAGTGTATTTAATGGATGTAGCATAATACAACTTGCTAGTTAATATCTTTTGCATTCAATTTTGACATTGTATGTTTGTGTATCTTGTCTTGTTGCTTCATATCATGCATATGTGTGTGTCCCTTTGTGCATATTGATCCTATAGGCTTGGCCACCTCCTTGATCTTTGTTATCCCATCCCATCAACATCTATGCACTTGGACCCCTCTTGACGTATATTTGTCTACTTTAGTGTGAGTTTGAGTGTCTAGGGCTAATACTCTCACTAAGGTGGGGGCTAAATGTAGTGTAGAAAAATGTACCCCTTTACATTTTCACATTATGTTTGAGTCCCTTAATTAATTGGGCTTAATTAAACTTCTAATTTCCTAAATTATGTATTCCTAAGCCTTATTATTTCCATTTTTCAAAAGGGAAACCGACATTAAACAAATGCTAGCATTATTTTAAACACCTTGGAAATTGTGTGTCCTAGATTTAGGTTCCAAGACCCATTCACCCAAGGGTGAATAGGTCCTCCTTAAGTCCTAGGTCCCAATTTTTAATATTCTTTTGTTGGAATTCTAGTTATTCAAATTCAAGTTTCAAATTTTAGCTCATGGAATCTAAATTTGGGGAAATTAAATAAACACCTATAAATGCAAGGTCTTTTTATCAATTCAAATCTAAGCATCATGACCTAGCACTAAGGCAACTTTCACTAGAGCATTGAAGAGTAGATTTATGAAGCATCTCCAACAACAATCAAGATCATATCATCATGTCAAAGTTATTTTCATTCATGCATATTTTTGGAGCTAACATTGTGATGTAGGTTTCAAAAATTCAAGCATCAAATCAAGAAATCATTCAAGCCAATTAAAGCAAGATCCAATCCCTAGATAGATTTGTTGGACTTCGGTCCTCTAAGGGAAGCCATTGAAGGTTTGGTGAGTTGTGACATAGATTTGTGCATTCATCAATCCTTGTCATTTGTCATTATATTTTATTATCAAGGTTTAATTACCAAAATGGGGTTTGACCAAGGTAAACCCTTATTCACAAAAAATAAACAATTTTCCCCTCTCTTTGTGTGTGTAGATTTGTAGATGAAGAAGGATTGTGTAACGCCCCACCATGCAACCCTAGGGGAAGTTGCAATTTACTACACAAACGAACTAATTTTTATTTTTTTATTTTAAAAGAACAATTAACATGCAAGTTCACTATGCAATTGCCAACAACCCCTAAGGTTACGAGACTGAGTTACATAAACCCAAACAAGAAACATGAATTAAATTCATAACATTTAATTTACTTAACAATTAATTCCACATACATTCCATACATAATAATTTACATCAAGAATATGAGATACCACTTGATTCCAATAATATAGTTTACAACATAATTACAACACTCATTCCCCAAATGAGATAAATCCAATAAGCATGATTACATATTACAAATTCCACCTTGATAACAATGAGGGGTAATAAAATACAAGATCAACAGAATGAAGCATGACATGAAACTGGATCCCACGAGCTCTCCAACTGGAAATCTCATCCACACGAACAAGAAGACGAACCAACGGATTAAGGTGCACATTCCACCCAACCGTGTGATACCCAAAGGCTCACCCCCCGTGCTAGGAGATAGTAACCAAGAATCCAACACAAGGCCATCTACCACTAGACACAGGCTACAACATAAACTGACTAAAACAACCACCAAATCACTTAACACAAAGATTACAATGCTTCCAGAGAAAGAGATCAAGAACATCATCTGAATACCACACAATAACTAATAGACTGCTGATGTAGGAAGAGTGTCATACATAAATTTCCATGAGTTACCCTAGCTCAACCTTCCTAGGCTACCGGACCCCCATCTTGGGTTACCCAGGCTTGCCTCTACCAGCCGTCGGACCCTCATGCAAAACTAAGCGTCTTGTCTCATCTCAAGCCTTAACAAACACAAGCTTCAAGAGAGACACATTCATTATCTTTGTTTAGTGTGAAAATGCCCCATTGATTTCTTTTAAGTTATCACTTAATTAAACCCTAGGTGAGTTACCCTGGCACCCCTTTGTGTGTCGAACCCCCACAAAGAGCCACTCTCCTATCGACAACACAACTGCGATACAAAACCACAATCCAATGGTTAACTAGATAGGACAACTTCTCCAATCCAAGGAGGCAACATACAACAAAACCCACTCCAAACACTTGGAGAAACATGAAAAACAGGTCCACTCCTTCCAAGGAGTCACAAACCACACAAACCCTCTCCTAATCCCAAGGAGGCACAAATCCCCGTTCGTGGAAATCGGGTACAACATAATACAACTCTACATATTTCCCAAGGTGATTCGCAAATTGAACCACTACATAAAACATCCCATCCTAGAGAACTCTTCTGGAAGACTTACTAGACATTTTACCCCATTTTCCCCAACATCGAGAAAGAACACAACATCATTTAAAAAGCATTTCAGGCAACTCAACAAGCTAACGTTAGGGTTTCCTAAACCCGAGCCAAGCATTGATACAGTACATGAAATTAATTAAATAACTTGCATTATACGTTCATACTCAAGGTAAATCAACTCACATTAGCAATGTTAAAGAATTTAAACTCTAGCCATTTAATTCTAGTTTCCTCCATTATACATAATATTCAAAATGCAACTTTTAAAGTAAATCATTTTAAAATTCCTATTAAAATATTTACACATCATTTACATATGTGCCTCTAAAATAACATTTTAAATTCCCAGATTTCTTGATTATTCATATTTGTCAAAAACAAATTCTTAAATAGAACACTTATATTTTCCAACTATGATAGTGAAATAATCTTTTAATAAATTTTTTCTTTTTTTTTTTACTCACAATAACCCATATTATTTAAATTATATAAATTATATATATATTTTTTAAATAATAAAACAACATATTCATTTTAAATCAAAAAATATACAATATACAATATTATATATATATATATATATAATATTATACATTATATATATCATATAAAATATAATATAAAAAAAAAGAATTAAAAATTAAAATAAAACAAAAAAATAAAAGAAATTATGCTTGGGCTGAACCCTAACAGGGCATGCAGGCCCAACCACAGGCGGCGGCCTGTGTGCTAAGCACACAGGACGCCTCCTTCATGGGCGTGACCTGTGTGCTAAGCACACAGCCCGCATACCCTAAGGGGCGCGGCCTGTGTGCTACACACATAGCCCGCCTCCCCTAGGGGTTGGGCGACGGTGGAGCTGGCTCCCCTGCCTCCCCACCACCACAACCAAAATTAAATTTTATTTTATTTCTATAAAAATAGAAATAAACATCCCCAAAGAACAGACAGAATATAAAAGAATAAGGTAAACAACTAAATGAAAGCACAAAATAATTTTAATCCAATCTGTGTGTCTAAGAATGAAAGTATAAATCCAAGTTTGAAAAGCCAATTCTTTTGGTTTCATTCCATTTAACCATTGATTGAATTCTTGTTTTGATTTCAATTTCAAAATTTCAACAGAAGTTTAAAAGTTTAACACCAATTGACAGGGTTTTCCATTGAATCTAACATCATTTTAAGGATTTTTCAAACAGCAAAACAAGGATTTGAATTTTTTCAAAATGAAACAAAACAAAGAAAACAAAGAACCTAATTTTTCCTCCAAAGCTTGAAGATTCCAATGGTGTTTTTTCAACTCCTCCTTTGAATTCAGCTCAAGCAAGAGTCTCCAATTCCTTCACCAATCCAAGCAAAGCCATAGCCAAGAAAACTTTTCCCTAAATTGGAAATTGAAAATTGTATGAATTTACATTTGCTAAAATATAGTTTTTCCCCAAATTGGTCAAACCCCTAAAATATCCCCACCCACTAAATTTATTGCAAAATTTGGAGGATATTTCCAATTTTCAAATTTAAAACAAATTTTTATTTTCTAATTCAAACATCATGCACTTTTCAAAATTCACTAAAATAAAAGAATACAAACTTTGCAAAGAAATTACTTTATCAATAATTTTCAAAAGTGAAATTAAAACATATTTTCATTTATTTTATTTATTTATTTTAATTTAACTCTATCTATCCAAACATGATTTTTTTACTTTTATTTTAATTAAATCATAATATACAATAATGCCAAAAACAACTATCTTAATTAATAAATCACCCTTAATCTAGGATTCTTCAAGTTAGTTCTCGGATGGAGGAGGCATCCTTTGTTCACATCCCAAGGGAGTGGAATCGTGCTGCTGACTGCTTGGCCAAATGGGCCTCTGAGCAAGATAGTGGTTGGAAGGTTGAGGATTGGGATCAAGTTAACCCTGAGCTGCATCTGGATTTAGACCGATTCTTGGAAGAGGATAGGAGGATACATGGGGATAGTTGATTTTGTTTTATGTTGTGGGGTTTTCGCCTTGTTTTCTGGGACTGGGTCCCGTGGTTATTATTGTAATGCTCTTTTCTGATTTCTAATAAAGTTTTTACCCCTATGTTTTCAAAAAAAAAATATTATAACATGTTAAATTTAAATCTATAAAGTATAATGAATTATATATATTAATATTTCTAATTAAAAGAAACAAATATCAGTTTCTTAAATTAAAATAACGAATAACTACTATTTAACTTTAAGTAACGGGTATTCATTTATACCTTTGAAAAATGGATATCCATTTTTTTAGGACATTCGTTAATAATGGATATCCATGGATTTTTCTTTGTTATTACTTTGAGATTTGGCTTGGGGGTGTCCAACCCAAAAATTCAACATCTCCAACATGTTTACAAGGGTTGCAAGGGTTTTTTGAACTTCGCCCTTCGTGCTGATAGATTTTTTCATCTGATTTTGATGAAATGAAAAGGATTTATTCAACAAATTATCAGCATTCTACTAATATAAGATATGATTTTTTTAATTGAATAAGTAATTATTATTGATTTTCTACATGCACTATGTGTAAAGTCCTGATTGATAGGTTGATTGAAAAAATCTATAACTTTTAAACAGTTATATATTTTTTGAATCTGAAAGATGTCTCGCCCACTATGCTTCACAAACTATAGATTTAAAAAATTGCATTTCATAAATTTTTGACCAAGTTAGGGTGGTTGGACAAATGGTTTTTAATATTTTTAAAAACTCCTACTAAAAAATTCATAACTAATTATTTACTCACAAAAAATTACAAAGAAATATGTGTCACATCTAGGCATGTGTCCTCTACTTATATTGAAAGATTCGGAAAAAAATACTTATTTTTTCTCCTCATTAAGGAGGCTAGACAAACACTTGTTTTTTATTTTTCTCTAATTTTTAATGTACTACTACATTGAAATTTTAATTTTCAACCAAATCAAATTACTTTTTTTCCAAAAAAGGCCTAGTAGCTTATAAACTACATTCAATTTGCTACAAATTCTATTTCTACATATTTTTGAAATTATATTAATAACATATTCAAATTCTTATGTGAAGTTGCTTAAATCTATTTTTCAATATTTTCATTGTCACTTAAAGACATTGTTTGACCTGGATCATGATTAGAAATAACTATCATCTCTTAATTAAGAGTTACAAGTCATTCTCAAAGGATTTCGTTTAGTGTCTAGTTCATAATCCTTTGAGTCCATAAAATAGTTAATGTCTAGTGTACTCAAACTACTTTTAGAATTTAATCAAATATTTAGCGTGCATCCTAAATTTACAAATTAAGTCTAGTTTTAGAATTTCTTCAAATAGTTAACTTACGTCCTTTATTTACAAACTAAAACTACTTTTAGCATTCCATCAAATTCTTAGCATGCATCCTCTAAAAAATAAAAATAGTGTGTATTTGTCATATACTTAGCATGTGAGCCTCCATTTTACAAACTAAAACTACTATAATTAACATTTTGTCAAATCCTTAGCATGGATTCTCCATTTACAAGCTAAACTTAATTTTAACATTTCATCAAATGCTAGCGTGCATCCTCTATTTACATAAAATTATCACATTTAATCCACACCAAGATTGAGTGTAGCTCTATCAAATATGACAAAAATTGTATAGAATGAGAAAAAAAAGAGGTATTTTAGATGAACCATAGACCATATTTAAGAAAAAGTTATTTAGAGTATGAGAACTTTTAATCATATTTTGGAAATCCTTAAAGCTTAATTCCATGTCTTTACTATGTAAACTATATCTTATTCTTGAGCACACTCCTTAGAGGAGAAATTGCCTACAAAACACCTTATCAAATTAAAATTCTCTAACAATTTGTATGCAAACTGAAATTTATATATTAAAAATTATTGAAAATATTTTCTTTAATATAATTAGCATCACCTTGTAGAAGACCTTTGATATAAATTTGTGAAATTTAAAAGGAACTAGAGTTGTTAATACTTCACACTAACACCAATGAATATTTATGGTGTCCAATAAAAAAATATATGGTAATCAAATAAATATATTAAATATAGAAAACTCATGTGAGATGATGAAACTTAATTTTGAATATTTAAATATGATTAGAAAGAAAGACAACATCCATGTCCTATAATAGATCGATATCCTCATACTCCTTGTACTAATATAGTCTTAGCAGATTTAACACTTTTATATTTTAATAATTCCAACATAAATTTCTCCAAATAAATTTTCATTCCACCCATCTTTTATATAAACTATAAATTATACTCTTTATTAATAGTGTCTTTAGTATCATTTAGAAAATAGTGTTGTACACATATTCACAAAAAAATATGAGTAGAAAAGTTACACCCGTAAAGTCCAAATGGGGCATTATCCTAAAGCAAGATAACATAAAATATAAAATAGGTCACTAAGTGACTAGAGAACAAGTAGAAGGAGGAGGGGGATCTTGGTCATCTATTTTGTCCTATACATTAGTGGGGTTCAAGATAACCATAGGAGGGTCCCATCCATAATTTTAATTATTAACATTTTCTTCTTGATTTTATTCATTAACCACTCAAGCAAGAGAGATGGTAAGAGTCAATCAAGGAAATTTGTTTTTGATAAAAGGGGGATAAACGGGTTTTACAGGGACCCGAAACCACACAGTAACAATACAGGAAAAGACCGAAACAGCGGTCCAAAAAACAACAAGGCTGCCAAAGAAAATAAAACCAGCATCAACAGGCAGCACCAAAGAGCCTCAAAAAAGCCCGAAAAAAACCAGCAAACAGAAGGAGCAAGGCCCGAGCACAATTAGTTCATAGAATTCAAGAGCTCATCCGCAACCTCCTCCAAGTCCGCCATTTCCTGAGCCCCCTCCATAAAGATCTGAGCCATACTAGGGGTAGTCTGGACTTTCCTTTTCGTGCTAGATCTAGTACGCTTAGATATTCTAGCTTCCTCGTCCTGGTCTTTCTCCTGATCAAGGTCGACAATCAGAGCTCTCTTATGGGTTTTCTCCTGTCTTTCAGACATAGCCTTGATGATAACAAAATTATGTCTGGCAATTCTGCTATTTTGCTCGGCAATCTTTTTCAGGGTTCCTTTGATTTTTTCAAGTTCATTTTCAGTAGTGCTATCCTTTTGAGGAAAATTATGTATATTGTGCTTCTCGGCTTCAAGCTGACTGAGCCCTGCGACTTTAACTTCAATTTCCCCCAGTTTGCTATGAAGAAACAAATTTTTTGTTTTCAGATCACTTATCTCATAGAAAACCCATTTGGCAGAATTGAGCTAGTCCTGGGAGTAGCTTTTGGCATTACCAACAAATTCAAAAGGGGAGTTTCTATCCGGATTGGTCCCAAAGAACACTGACTCCACACCTCTCAGGGGGTTCAAGTTTTTCTGATGAATATTCTGGGGGGCGTGAAGTTCCTCAAGGCTGGCCCCAGCTCTCTTAGCAGAAACAGCAGGGGATTCTTCAGGGTAGGACACAAGCTTATTAACCGGGGAGCAAGAGTGAGCCAAATTGGCATTAGGGTTAGAATGGCCGGAGGCCAAAGCAAAGCAAGCTCCAGAAGGTTGAGGGGGGCGGCCAGAAGTAGAAGGAGGGGGAAAAGGAGGTGAAGGGCTCTAGACAGGGTCGGAAGAAGCTTTGGCTTCGGACAAACTAGGCTCAGTATCATCTTTGTCGAGCTCCAGCGGGGCAACAGGGTTAGGAAGGGCGGGCATGTTCTGAAAGTGCTCAAAAATAAGTCTAAGCAGACCCGAGTGAAGAATCAGGTATCTTTTAGGGTTTCTTCTATGATCAGAAAAGTTGTTTCTCAGATAACAGAGCAAGAAGAAGGGGATGGAGATACGCACCTTATGCCATAAGTGATTAAGCAGAACGAAGTGGTAACCGTAGACCCTAGTGAAGCGGCCATCGAGCGTGATGTACTCCATGATAACCCTTAGCACTTTTCTCCAAAGAGCTTTTATAGTGTCCACTTCATAGTAGCTATTCAACATTTTGACCAGATTTTGTTTCTCCGTTTCAGATTTGGGAAATTTCAAAACAGCTTCATTGGAGAATTTCCTGTCTCTGAAAAATGTATGCTCTTCTATCAGAATACCCGTGACCTCCGCAATCAGGGCTTCATCAATTTGAACTTTCCTCCCAAATAGGACGACCTCCCCCTCATTCCAATTCTTCTCAAAGAAGTCAGTAATCTCCTCCTTCGGGCCATGGAGTTTCTCAATGAACGGAAGTAATCCCCCCCTTCTGATTTTACTCCAGGCTTTTTCATTTTTGGTGTGTGATTCAAAGCTGGTAGGTTCCACCCTCCTCAGATCCCCACCCATGACAGACAGGTTAGTGTGAATACTGTTGCAGACAGAAGTCCTTTTCCAAAAAGTTCCTTTGTTTCTCAGGACCCACAATACATGCCAAAAAAGATAATTAATCATCCAGATCCACTCGACCCCATTATATCTTCGGATATTGCTATTCATGACTCGTACCTTTCTCATTATGACATGAAGCCGCCTTTTTTCCATTCACCATATCAAACTCCAAAAGAGCTTGAGTGTTGGAGTGGAGTTCGGTCTTCTTATGCCACGTAACGAAAGTGTCACTCTTAACTCCCTCGTTGGCAAAAAAATCAGCAACCGCGTTCGCTTCACGGTAGGCATGAGAAATTTTTATATTATCGAATTTACTAAGTAAGGCCTTAGAATCATCAATCCAATTTTTTATCGACCAAGCTGGCTGTGATTTGCCACTAAGGCTATCAATAATATTCTTCGAGTCACCTTCAATCCATAGCTTTTTGCATTTAATTTCCACTGCCATGTTAATTATGTAATAAGCCACCGCCGCTTCCGCCATGTGATTGGTTTGGATTCCCAAGGGAGAGGCGACAGCACCCATAAAGTTACCTGTCGAGTCCCTTAAGACCCCACCACATCCAGCCTTTCCTGGGTTTCCTTTGGCTGCCCTGTCAAAGTTGGCTTTAGCCCATCCTTCCATAGGAAAACACCAACAAATACCAACCCTGGAGTTTTTGGTGGAATTAGGGGCAATGGAAATATCCTAGCTAATTCTCCAATCCCTAGCAATCATGCTATCATAATGAGAACAGGGCACAGTATCAATCTTATCTTCCCTGAAGGGGACAATAGAAAAATTTTCCTTGATCATTCTGAGAATTTTCTCAAACACAATTTCCTCTGAAGATTCCTTATCCCTGAAAATCTGGTTGTTTCTCTCTTTCCAAATTCCCCAAGCCAAATGGGGGAACGAGAAGGCCCAGAGTTTTTTAATAAAGGGGTTGAAAGAGGGGGGTTTCCATTGAACAAAAAAATCCTCAACAGACTCCGGAGGGACCCAAGAGAAATGCCAGCATTTAAGAAGTTTATCCCAGACCAAGGAGGAAAAAGGGCAATGAATAAAGAGGTGATTAGCCGATTCAGCATTACTCTTACAGAGGTAGCATCTTTTAGGGATCTAAAAACCCCTTTTCCTAAGATTGTCCACAGTAAGAACTTTGTTTTGCAGCAGGGACCAGAAAAAAATGTTAACCTTAGGAAGGAGGTGCTTAGTCCAGGCTTGCGAACACAGAGGGGGAGGGTTAAGAGCCTGGGAGAGATTGGCAAAGGTAGAAGAGACAGAAAAGCAACCATACGGCTCAAATCTCCAAATAAGTCTATCCTCCTAATTAAAGCAAAGTCTGACTGCATTCAAGGAGGAGTAAACAGGGATCAACACAGGGTTAATCAAGGGGAGATTGATCAGCTTACCATCACGCCAATAGTCTTTGACAAAAAGACCAAAAGTGTCTTTACAAAAATCCACCCATCTACTGAGGTTCCCATCTTGAGACAAAGGTTCATCACGCAGCCAACAATCATCCCAAAATCTAACCTTGTTTCCATTACGCACTTGCCATTTCAATCCCAAGTTAACCACCTTAATCCCATCAGACATGTAGTTCTAGCAACTTGATCCTTTCGGGAGATTGGGGTTATCCATAAAATCTCTGAGGGAATTATTGTTCTGCAAATACTTGCTTTTGATTATGTCACTCCACTCACCAGAGGAGGAGAAAAGTCTCCAAATCTGTTTAGCTAGGAGCGATTTATTCAAAGGTCTAATTCTTCTTAGCCCCAAGCCTCCTTCCTTTTTAGATCTGCAGACCAAATCCCACCCAACAAGAGGCATTCTATTTCTTTCTTCGACACCAGACCAAAGGAATCTCTTTTGAATCTTCTCAATGGTTTCTGCATATTTGGAGGGGATTTTAAAAAGACTAAGAGCATAGATGGGGAGGTTCTGCAATGAGGCTTTAAGAAGCTGGAGTTTTCCAGCCTGACTAAGGCAAGCACCTTTCCATCCTGAGAGTTTTTTTTGAATCTATCAACCAGAGAGACCCAGAAGGTGTCCGGAGGTTTTAAACAAAGGGGTAGCCCCAGATAAGTAACAGGAAGGGAGTCAATCTTGCACCCAAGAATTCCAACAATCTTTCTCTGTCTATGCAAAGGAGTGTTGAAGAAGAACAGTGAACTTTTTTGCTTATTTATGACCTAACCAGATGCTCTACCATAGGTATCCAACAATTTCTTCATCTCTTTAGCTTCCGAGACAGCAGACCATCCCATAAGCAGAGTGTCATCCACAAACTGTTGATGAGAGCATATCAAATTATTCGATGAAGGTTTGAGCCCCTTAATAGATCTTTGAGCAACCAATTTACTCATGTTTCTGCCTAAAACTTCAGCCATAATTGTGAAGAGGATAGGAGAAATGGGATCACCCTGTCTTAACCCTCTAGAACTCCGGAAGAAGGTAGAAGGGGAACCATTAATTAGAACCGCCACAGAAGCAGAGGAAATGAGTTGTTCAATGAGCTGCAGGACCCTTTCATTAAAACCAAAGGATTTTAAGATTTTAAACAGGAAGTTCCAATCCACCCTGTCATAGGCCTTCGAAATGTCAAGCTTAAGAAGAAAACCTTCCGATTTGGAAACCCAGAAGGAATGAGCATTCTCATGAGCATGGACAATAGAGTCAAGAATTTGTCTTCCAGGTACAAATCCATTCTGTTGAGGGGCAATAATAGAAGGCAAAATAATGAGCAGCCTAGAGGTAAGGACCTTTGAAATAATTTTATAGAAGGAATTACAGAGACTAATGGGTCTGAAACCTTCAAAATCCTGCACACCAAGCTTCTTGGGGATAAGGACCAAGAAAGTAGCATTTAACTCCTTCAACAGATTTCTAGAACGGAAGAACTCTTTCACTGCCTTCTCAACATCTTCCCTAACAATATCCAAAACCAATGGAAGAAAAATAACGAGAAGCCATCAGGGCCAGGCGCTTTGCTTCCTTCAAAAGAAAAAACAGCTTTTTTTATTTCCTCATTAGTGGGTCTTGCAGTTAACATTTCATTATCTCTAGAATTAACAATACTATGGATTGCCTCTAGCAGCTGATTTTGATCATTAACCTCAATGTCCTCTTTCTCAGATAGGAGATTCTTAAAGAAAAGAATAGCTTCTTTTCTAATCTCCTCCTCCTCCTCATAAGTTCTTCCTTCAACCACAATCTTAGTGATTTTGTTAGCAGCCTTGTGTTTAGAAGCTGAAAGGTGAAAGTATCTAGTATTTCTGTCTCTCGCTTTTAGCCAAAGAGCTCTAGACCTTTGTCTCCAGAATTCCTCTTCTCTGGTAATAACCTCATGGAGCTTAGAGAGAATCTCATTTTCTTTATCCTTAGTATCATCCAAATAGCCTTCCTTCTGAATTTTGTTTTGGATTTCAGACAGCCTAAACTGAAGATCATTTTTGATTTGAAAGATATTGCCAAAAGAATCTTTTTTCCACTTTCTAAGATTCATTTTAACTTCCCTTAGTTTTTTGGCAATTCTAAACAAAGCAGTGCCTTTAATTTTGATATTCCACCACTTCTTAACCTCATCACGGAGGAGAGGATGGGAGAGCCACATCTTCTCAAAACGAAAAGAGGTATTCCTCTTAATCTTTAAGGGATCAGCAACAAAACTTATAGGGAAATGGTCTGAACCAATCCTAGGGAGGGTTTTCAAAGAACAGTAATAATTTAAAAACCAGATATCAGAAACAAGGGTTCTATCAAGTCTCATCTGGATCAAGTCTGACAGATTTCTTCTATTTGACCAAGTGTAAGAGCTGCCTTGCAAATCCAGATCAATCAAGGCCTGGTTGTTGATGAAATCCAAGAGGTCTCCTTTACTTTCTTCATTAATCTGAGATCCTCCAAACTTTTTACCCAGCAGGAGGGGAGAATTGAAGTCTCCCATGACAACCCAGGGATCATTTTGAAAAATATTTCGGAAAGCAGCCAACTCTTTCCAAAAAGCCTTACGAGCTTTTTTACAATTCGGTGCATAAATATTAGACTGAATCCAACTGAAGTTGTCTCTAATATGAGTAAATCTAGTAGAAACATGGTTAGGACTAGATAAAAGAGAATCACCTCTTATGGCCAAATAGTTCCAAAAAGTTGCCACCCCACCAGAAGCCCCAACAGAATCACTGCCCTGAATGGAACAGTGCTGGAACAAAGAGATTTTTTCAACCTTTTCTCTTAACATTTTGGTTTCCTGGATGAGGTGAATATCAGGCTTCTAGTCCCTAGCAAAATTGTGTAAAATATCTTGCTTGGGATTATTTAATCCCCTTATATTCCAAGAAAGTAACTTCATGGGAATTTGGGTGAGAGAAGGAGTTCCGGGATGGTTTTTTGGGACCCATCCGCAATTTCTTGAAAGCTATGGTGCTCTCTTAACAGGTTTTTGGGTTTTCTACCTTTGGCCACGGAGATTACCCCATAGTCTGCTTTTTCTCTCGACCTTGTAGAAATCAAGGAAATTTGTTGGAATCAAGCTAGAGATAATTTATTCCATTTGTAAGTAGTGGAGAAGAATTTAAGTACATACTAACAATTTGTGACCAACCTCACTAAGTACAATCCCTTCTCATATGAGGACTACAAACAAAATGGCTATGCCCATAATCACACCCTTAAGGAGGAAACTGACCCCAAGAGGTGGGAGTCAAAGGTACTCTAGCCACAACACAATGAGCATTACCCTAGTGATCGAATAACACATAAAAGTGAGCCACCTCAAATGTAAATTTATTTTCTATCATTTGAATTTGTAATAACATGTTATCTAACATATCATAGCTTTAGCATAAATAAAAAATTGATTATCAACAAAATAATCTAGAAAAATAATAGAACTTCTATCTTACCATATGCTAAACAAAATATCTAGACCCTAGAAGCATGCCTTGAATTTGATTAAATTTGTGAGGAAAACCCCTTAATAAGACCATATTCCAAGAAATTTAGACTAATAGATCTAAGTGGCTTGAAGAAGACTTGTATATGGGTCCAAATATCCTACACGTTGGGATAAAACTAGAAGAGATGTTTGAGAGACTCTTGGTGTCCACAAAAAGGAATAGAAGATAAAAATACCCAAATGTGATAATTTTGAACCAATTGGGGGACCTTGAAAAATAATACACCAAAAAAAGTGAAACAATTTGAGCTCCAACACTACCAACTATATGGTGTGAATATACATTACTGACTATGAATTCCATCATTGATTCAAGGTGGGAACCATAGGAAAATTATGGGAAAGCTAATAATACCCTTAATGAGGCTTATAATGTTGAAAATGAGTATCTTGATACCATTTCCAATCTTTACACCAAGGATTAAATATGATCTAATACCAATTTTTTGAACCATATCAACTAGGATGACTTCTATAATTGTGTCAAAAGGTTTCATGATCTTAACTAGAAAGCCAAAATTTAGCCTTAACTTTATTCTAGGAAAATAGATTCCTGATAGTTCTAGAGAAGATATCTAAAGGTGTTTTGATCCCATTTTTTAAAAATCTCAGAGCTCACAAACCCAAGGAATCTTCACAAGAAGATGATTCTAGTATTGAAAATAGAGGACTGCCAAATATTTTTCCAGTTTTGTTAGTGAACAGATTTGTCCTTTGGAAATAATTACATAAATGACTCAAATTTCCCAAGGGAAGAACAAATAGTACCAACAGTTGAGTCACTTGCAATGGTAGTTGCAAATTCTCTCTGCTTATTTTACAATGTGCAGCTACCTTCAAATAATTTGCAATGAATGGAAAACTTAGGGTATGCTTTTAACCGAAAAGCAGAAAAGGTGAACTAACATTTACTCATAACCATGAAAGCAAATGTGATGAACAAATTCAGAAGGAAATGAATGTAAACAAATGATGCAAAGCCCATTTATTCCACACTCATAAAATAAAGAAAAATGACGAGCAGACAATTTTCTTCTCTTAATAGATTCAATTCATTTTGCAAATGTTCAAAGCTCCAGAAATAATTTCACCTACAGTTAGCCATGATAGACTTAATATTAGAAGGAAATTGCAAGAGTGCAAAGTCTATTGATAATTTAAAGAAAACATTTATAAATGCAAAGATTTGAAAAATATTTTCTTTATTCTTCCAATATCAAAATTTAAGTGCAAAGGCTTCAACACCCTACACAACCAACTATATCAAAGAAAACCCTCTATCCCCCAGCCAAAAAAAGATATCCCCTCTCATAAACCCAAAGGCCAATATATACATGTGCATATGAAACTGTTACATTACAAAAAGTAACATTCTTGAAAATGACCAGCGACAACCGTTTTAAGTAAAGACGTTACTTTTTGTAATGTAACAGTTTAAGATGTACATGTATATATTGGCCTCTGGGTTTATGAGAGGGGATATCTTTTTTTGGCTGGGGGATAGAGGGTTTTCTTTGATACAGTTGGTTGTGTAGGGTGTTGAAGCCTTTGCGCTTAAATTTTAAAATTGGAAGAATAAAGAAAATGTTTTTCAAATCTTTGCATTTATAAATGTTTTCTTTAAATTTTCAATAGACTTTGTGCTCTTGCAATGGCCTTCCAATATTAATTCTATCATGGCTAACTATAGGTGAAATTATTTCTAGAGCTTTGAATGCAGAATGAATCATCTATTAAGAAAAGAAAATTCTATGCTCGTCCTTTTTCTTTCTTTTATAGGTGTGGAATAAATGGGCTTTGTATCATTTGTTTACATTCATTTCCTTCTAAATATGTTCATTGCATTTGCTTTCATGGTTATGGGTAAATGTTAGTTCACCCTTTCTGCTTTCTGGTTAAAAGCATACCCTAAGTTTTTCATTCATTGCAAATTATTCGAAGGTAGTTGTGCCTTGTAAAATAAGCAAAGATCATTTGCAACTACCATTGCAAGTGACTGAATTGTTGGTACTATTTGTTCTTCCCTTGGGAAATTGGAGTCATTTCTATAATTATTTCTGAAGGACAAATCTGTTCACTAACAAGTTCATGGAAAGACTGGTACAAAAATCAAAATCATTCTAGAGAATTCAAGGATTCATTACTTCTCAAGCCCATTAAATATTTTTTATGACAAAGGTCCCTTGAATTTGAATATTATGTTTCATAATAAGAAGGGTATTCAAATACCAATTTCCTTCCATGTTCGTCACCTAATTGAATGACCAAAAGAAATACAATGTTATGCAATAAAAATTTCCAAGATTCATTACCCTTAAGAGCATGAATGATGGAAACCTAGTGCAAAGTGTCAAACCTTGACATTAAGTGGATAATTTAATCCCAACCCTCCTAATTCATGGGGAAGACAACAAAACTCCCAAGAAACCCCATTGAAACCTCGATGATTTTATGAAAAAGACCAAATAAAATTATGAAGAAGCTTCTCTAATTTCAAATAAGAAGCTTTGGAGGGAACCCAATAAGAATACTAGTGGACATGAGTAGCTACAAGAATATTGGAACAAATATAGAATTTTTTAGCCAGAGGTAAAGTTTTAGTGACCCAATAAACTAATTTTTTTAATTCTTGCAAGAAAAACTTACCACAAAGAGGTCAAAGACACCTAAAAAGAAAAAGGGATGCCCAAAAATCTAAAAAAATCACCATGTTCAATCAACTTCCATCCAAAAGAATTAATCCAAGAAGGTGTGGGAAAGAATAATTATCTATAATATTAAGTATTTTTCCATTAAATGACCTTGAACCAAAGGCCTTACAAAAAATATCCAAACACTAAAAATCCCGCTTTATGTTATTTTCCTTTTCCAAAATAGTGAGAAAAGAATCATTAAAAAGTGTCTATTAACAAGTGAAGATGAAAAATTGGGTAAAGAAATACATTTAACTAGGACCCTTGAGAAATAAAATAATCCAAGAGGTACCCAAGCCCCTCAACAATAAGCTTGAATACAAAGTTGGAGCTAGAGGATAGCCTTAGCATATAGATCAAAAGAGCACAAACACATTGAATTGTTGACCATTTATAGTAAGACAAGTAGAGGCATCAACAAAAAGCATAACAAATTGATGAACAAAGGTCCAAATCCTAAAGCAAGTAACATTAATAGGATAAAGGACAGTGCAATATTATCATAAGCCTTAGAAAAAATTATTTTGATGAAAAGGGAATGTTGGTGTGATCATCAAGCCCATTCCATGTCTTTCCAAACTGCATTGATATTATCTAATATGTATTTGGATTTGATAAATATAGCTTGTTCAAGATGCACAATCTGGCAAAGAATGTGACACAACTTCAAGGCTAAGGCTTTGTAAATGATTTTATTAAAGACATTAAGCAAGTTCATGGGTCATCAATTATATATATATGGATCCCAAAATTTAGGTATGAATTTAATATTTTCCTATTTATAACATTTCCTAAGGAATTAGACTAATATGCTTCAAGATAGATCTTATGCAAGTCCTCCCAACACACCTGCTCAAATATATTTGCAAAATTTACAAGGGAAGCCATCACATCTCTAGGGGATTTATCATTGGCCATGGTAAAAGTTGTGTTCTGAAGACCATCAATGGATAGCAATTGATCACAAATGATTTATTGAGAGGAGGAAATTTTACAAAGAACAACCTTAAGGTATTCCTAGATAAAGCATGGCTGCATTCAACAGAATTTTCCTAAGACTTGAAAACTTTCTCATAATGCTTGGAAAAGGCCTAAAGGATATTTGGAAGACCCTTAATAATAGTCTATCCATATTTGATCTATTTATTTTCTTGTGATGTATAGCAAGCTTGAAGAGCCTGAAAAAACTCTTTAGAAGCTCTATCACCCACTCTCAACCAATGTAATTTGGCTTTGATTTGAGCACCTATTTTATGGAGTGGTTATCAATAATCTTCTTTTAACGATGGAGCTTAGCCACATTGACCTACAAAGAAATAAAAGAAAGGATCAACTTTGAGTGCAATAGTAGCCTAGCAAAGATCCAAGGTGGTAACCTTGTATGCACAATGGTGAGAAATGGCTAGCTAGTAGTCATAGATGTGAAGAAAGTGAGAAGTATGCCTAATAGCCCTATTCCACCAAGTAATCCATCTAGTAATCTAAGAAGGCCTAGCCTTCAAATTGCACACCATTTAAATGTGGTCTAATGATAATTGATCAGTAGAAAAGGAAGTATTAAAAACCTAAGATTTGACAACCTTGGAGTATCCACTTTGCATTGACTATTAAATCTAATGGGAAATTGGTTAGATAAAGAAAGAAAGGAAGTATTAAAAAACCTAAGATTTGACTTGACCTCGAAGTATCCACTTGCCATTGAATATTAAATCTAATGGGAAATTGGTTAGATAAAGTGGCATCTAGCAATGGCTTCACTGAAAGAGAAAAATAGCTAGCAAAAGAGAACAAAGATTGAGCAAAGATCATAGAATAATCAAGGCATTTGAAGACTCAAATAGGTCCAAACCATTAAAAAATTCACATTTACCAATAAGAATGATTATGGTGGCAATCCATATCGGTACTGAAAAGACCTAATTTATTATGCATGTAATACCATGCCTCCCTCTCACTAATTTTCCAATGCATAGACAAAGTCCTATCTTTATCACATGGCATCTCCACCATATTAGAGTTTCCACATGACCCAAGTTGCAATAGGAAATGAATCAACAACCCATTGCCATGATAAAGATCCCTCCATAATATGATTAGAAGCATAAATATTGATAATGCCAAAGTAATGGTTTTCAATATTTAAGAGGATCTAGATAAATCTATTGGTAGGGTTAGAACCTAGATCTACCACATGTTGAAGCCACCTAGGAGAGAGAGAGGTGAAACCCCTCCATGTCTAGCATCATGGTTGTTGGAAAAAAAAATGGCTAGCCAAATGACACATCAAGTAGCAAAAAGAAAAAAACCAATAATTGTGACCTCCTATTAGCAAAAACATCCAAAATTGGAACTTCTAGCATATCTCTTACTACATATTTCTTGGGTAGATTAGTTAGACCTCAAACATTATGGGAGATAATATTATTGACAAGAATCAAGAGGCAAGTCATTGTTATCCAACTATTCAAGAAATAAATAACGGGTGATCCCATAATAGTGGTTTACAATTTTTGGCCAAACTGGACACTGAAATTATTATTTTTAATTAAATCTTCACATTCGAGCACCTATAGCGGCTAAACTGTGAGGAATTTGAAGATCGTGCAAACTACAGTCTCATCAAATTTTGTCTGTAGATTCTAAAAAAAAAAAATTCAAAATTTTTGGAATCAAATTGCACTTCTTTTTCCATCTCCCACGAAAATTGATTTTTCAAAAAAAAACATTTTTAAAAAGTGACGCACACCGTATAACACATAAATTTTTTTTTCTATGAAGGATAAAATTCTAATTCTTTCAAATTTAGATTTGTAACTCTGATATCTAGTGCTTCCACTTGGTTAGATAGTTTTTATTGAATATTTTTTCCTTAATCAAGTTTCAAAATCAAATGAATTACAATTTAGACACAGCGCGACTGTATAACGCGTAACTTTTTTTGTATATGTCAAAATTTAATTTAATTTTTTTTTGTTGGATCAAAGATTTCAATATCTGGTGCACTCATATTTTTCAATTTTTTTTTTTGATAATCTTCTATTTTTCCACATGTGAAGAATAAAGAAATTCATTTTCGATGAAAAACCTATGTTTAATAAAACTTAACAAACAAATACATAACAAAACCAAAACATATTAAAATTATATTCATTGGATAGCTTTTTCTGAGGAATACCATAATCATTTTAAATAAATTTTAAATGAATTCATTTGATCCCCCAAAAGCTAAATCAAAAGTGATTTTTTATCAGCATTTTGATAGGTGTAAAGGAGATGCATTTATAGGTATGGTTTAAAACTAGCGAGGTTCTATCCAAACGGGATTTGATCTAAGGTAATTTGATCAAACCCTCTTCAATTGGAATCCTTAAAATGGAAATTTTAAGGCTTAAATCATTATATTTTCTAAAAATATGTGATTTCAACTAAAACTCATTCCTCTCAGGAATTGTAAACCACTATAATGACAGCACCCTAACAATTTTGCAAAAACTCTTATCTAAAAAAACTCCCCAGTTGACTAAATATTGAGGATCGACATCCTTCTTTTTTCTACAATATAATATATCCCTCTTCTAACCACCCCAATGAATTGTGAGAACAACATAGATTCCCAGCTCCAACTACAAGGATAAAACAATTATTGACTACAATGTTTTAGAGAATCATGGCCTGGTGGAAGGTTCATCATTAGAGTCGTGACCTCTTTCCCTTTCTGAGAAGGGTTTGAAGATACCCCTACTCTACTTGAGTAGTTAGGTGGTTAAGTTTTGGAGGGATTTTTGCCTAAGAACCTCTAGTATTCGCACCTCTATTTTTTTCAGTTCCCAACTAAGCCCTTCACCAAATTTTGAAGGAGCCTCAATAGGTTGGGAGGACTTGTTATAAGGAATGACAAGAGGACAATCTTTAATCTTATGCTTAGAAGACTAACATAAAAAACTAAATTTTTAAACAAATTAAGGTAAACACATGCTAGGTGTGACATAGATATTCATAAAATCTTTCAAATATTTAGAAAGATCTACCTCAACACACACTTTTGTGAATGATCTTGATAAAACCTATCAATTTCAACACAAGACTTTGTCAAGAGAGGAAACAATAGTATTCAAAAATTTCCAACAAGGCAAAGGCAGCCCTAGAATTCAAGCCAAATAGGCACACAAAGTGTCTTTTTCATCCAAAATGACAAAGTCGCACATCAACAATTGAAAACTAAGAGAGACACATGAACATATCATGGGCCATGTTTAAGGATAGCATGTGCATGACTAGCCCTAGCAAAATAGAAAGAAAATATATATGGTAAGGTTTTGAACAATATCAAGTTAGATCCCATGCAAGGCCCAATGCTTGTTAATGCATTCATGAAGCATGCTTTTGAGGGGAGTTCTCTCAAAAAAATATCCTATCAAAGTAAAATATTCTAACCATTTGCATGCATTATCAAATTTAGGGATGGGTAACAATATACTAGATGATTAGAAAGCTTACCTTGTGAAAAAAATTGAGAACAAACTGTTAGGGGCACTTGTTTGGTAGTTGCATTGTTCAAAGTTGTCAAACCTTCAACACCAACAAAATGATATAAAAATATAAATGACTACCAAAAAATCCTACAATAAATGTGAAAGGATGAAAACTTTCTTGTACTAAAAACGCAAAGTGATATAAAAATAGTGATAAACTTTAGAAAAGACACAAACCCTAAGAGAACTCTATTTCCCAAGAACTCTAGTGATAAAAATAGTGATAAACTTTGATATTATATTTTTGAAAAATATAACTTAATATATATGCATCTTAGGAGGACAGATAAGGTCTTACGTTGTGGCGTCCCCTGCACCAACCAAAAAAAAATTGTTGACAAATTCCGTACGTAATTTTAAGATGGATTGGCTTATTCTGTGTATCAATGTGCTACTGGCTGAACCCGCACGGAACCCCTTTCCGTCGCATGGTAATACCCTTAAAAAACTTTCCCAGCATTGGCACTTAGATGCTACAGTATAGGATTGCATATAGATGGCATTGCCATTTGTGGTGCTGCCCCCCAACTATCGCGCCAACAGATTATTCAGTCGTCACACCAGCGCCTCCTTCCCTGCTGATGGTCTCCGTAGGCGTTCAAGTACCACTGCATCTCAAAAACAAAAACTTAGGTTAATACAAGTCGCCTACAGCCCAAACACCATGAATCAAAACATCAAAGCTTTATGCAGTGATCGGCGACTGGAGGAAGCGGTGGCTATTTTGCAGACAATGGAGCAGCGAGACATTCCTGTTGAATCGAGCTCGTATGCTCGTCTGTTACAGACCTGTGCGGACCTTCAAGCCCTGGAACAAGGTAAACAAATTCACACCTACATTGTCTTAAATGGTTTGACTGAAGATGTTTATTTGGGTAGCAAGCTCTTAAACATGTACGTCATGTGCGGCAGTCTGGTGGAGGCCAGGCTGCTCTTTGATCAAATTCCAAAACGCACTCGCTTCTTCTGGAACATGATGATTAGAGCCTATTCTATGAGTGGCCTTTATAACGAGGCCCTACTACTATATGACGAAATGCTATTGGCTGATGTGCAACCTAATCGTTTCACTTTCCCTTTTGTTCTCAAGGCCTGCGCCTCCGCCAAGTCTCTTGAATTGGGTAGGGAGATCCACGAATATGCAGTCGATGTTGGATTAGATTCAGATGTCTTTGTGGGGAGTGCCCTTGTTGATATGTATGTTAAATGTGGTTTTCTTGAGGATGCACGCGATGTGTTTGACGAAATGCCTCAGCGCAATGCTGCCGCATGGAATGCTATAATCACAGGATATGCTCAGAGTGGATATGGAGAAGAGGCTTTGAGTCTCCTCAGGGAAATGCAAATGGTGCCGGAGAAACCCGACTTAGACTCCATCATCAGTGCTCTTTCAGCGTGTGCTACTCTGCAACAGGGGAAACAGATTCACGGTTTTCTTATAAAAAATGGATATCATTCTCAAGATACTGTTGTTACGTCTCTTGTATCCATGTATTATAATTGCGGTATTGTTGAGGATGCCCGTCTAATGTTAGACGAAAGGCCACCACGAAATGTTACTTCATGGAAGGCAACGATTGCAGGTTATGTGCGGGATGAGAGGTCTGATGAAGCTTTGACACTGTTGCATCAGAGTGAAGCTGACATGTCTGAAAGCCGGTGCAATCACCCTGATAAGCATGCATCCAGCATGTAGCACTTCAAGGGCTATGCCGCATGGCTCAAAACTTGGTGGGACAGATGCTTTTCTGCAGAATGCCATTGTAGCATTCTATACGAAATGTGGGAGTTAAGGGATTTCATGACCATGTTTGACAGAATGATTAAAAAAAGCCTGGTTTACTTTTACTGAATGCAATAATTGCGAGTTATACATGTCCAGACTGAGAGTTTTGCTGAAGCTTTGAAACTCTACCATGGAATGCAATTAACTGGACCAAACTTGATTATGTAGCTTCTAATAGCCTTATGCTAGCATTTGGCCATGTCGCGACTTCAGAACAAGGAAAAAAGAGACATGAACACATGAAAACTGGTTTGTTTTAAATGCCTTTCTAGGAAGCCTCCTTACTTTTTTATCAGTGTTTGATGAGACGCCTCGAAAGAATAGATTCTAGTGGTCTGAAATGATCACAAGGTATGACATGCATGTGTATTATGAAGCTATCACTAGATGCAGCAGCAAGGTTTGAAACTGGATTAAATCGTATTCGTTGAACATTCTCTATGCATGAATCGATGCAACTCATTGTAGATAGGTTTGCAGTCTCTTGATTTTACGAGCAGAGAATCACATCGTGCGATGCAATGAGTACTGTGCATCATGTATGGTGGCCATTCTTTCCCGTTCTAGATATCTAGAGGATACTACTTAATCAAATAGATAGCATTAAAGCCTGATAATGCTACGCAGAACCTTGCTTGGAATCTGCAGAAGTCCCACAAATATAAAGCTTGGAGAATTTGCTGCATAATGCCTTGTGTCAGAAACCCCTGGATATTACATTTTGCTATCAAAAATCTTTGCTGAAGTTGGCAATTGGGATGGCGTAGCAAGGGCAAGGAAAATGTTTTAAGATTAGGAGATTCATAGAGGAGGCCAAGATGCAGCTGAATTGAGATCAATGATAAGCTTCAAACCTCTAATATAAAATAGTATGGTCAGCTGAAAACATATACCCAAGTCATGCACAATAGATGTATGATTATATGATTAGTGTTTCATGGGGACGCATCCATCAAAATATCCCAAAAAAAAATAATTGAGGTAGGAACATCCCTAGAATGTAGGAGGGACGTGGAGGGGATGTTCCCTCATCGTCATCCCACCACCACCACCACCCAAGACATGGGGACATTTTTTAGACATCCTCCTTTTTGAGAGACTTTTGGAGGACTCAAAGACATCCCTAAGACGTTCAGGGGATTCCCAGGAGTTTTTCAAATGGTTCAAAGACTTCCAACATCCCCCATAATAGATAACTATCAAAAATAATAATAATAATTAAAAAAAATGGAAATGTATGTTAGAAGGCTTAACCCTAATGATCTATGGGCCCCACTCAAACTCTAAACACTCACAAAAAAATTAGTTCCATAATGACGTATCCGCCCCATTCCACCCCTTCCTCCAATCACCACATTTTTGGGACAAGAACATCCCCAAGATGCAGGGACTTGGAGGGGATGTACCCCCACTGTCCCACCATTGCCACTTGAGACTTGGATACATTTGTGGGATGTCCCCCTTAGGGCAAGACATCCCTTGTTTTTTGAAGACTTCTAGGGGAGTTTGGGATATTCCTAAGATGTCTAAGGGCATCATCCACTCATCAATACCATGGTTGCATGTATAGAGGGCATGTATTTCCTTAGGGTTGATGATTGTTTAGGGCATCACA